>WOFM01000240.1:377500-479697 GCA_011428145.1 Ericerus pela
TATTACTGATCCCAAAAGAGGAAAAATAAACATGTATAATGTCACTTGGATGACCTATTCTCATAATCGATAATATTTACGAGGTTTCAAAGAAAAATAAAATCAAAATAAATTATGAACTTTCCATCAAATTTACTTCTTTTTAAATGTTACAAAATCGTAAGTTATGATGACGAATCTTAAATCTCGAAAGAGCAATGGGCACTGCGTTTCGAAAACTTGACGATAAAATGATGTCTAAATTTAAACTACGGAAGTCAATTTTTGGTTCCAGCGAATTCTTCAATGTAAGTATATGCAGGGCAGATGTTGATGTACGATTCGAGTAAATTTATAACTGCCACACCGGTCCTGGCAAAAATTTTACACTCATTCAAATTTTTGCGACAATTCCTTGCTACAGAAATTTCTATTTTCACGTAGTACTTAAGGGTCTGCGTGACATAGTTGTTAGGTGCTTCGCTTTGCAAACGAAAGATAGCGAGTTCGAATCTACAATCACCACATTCGCGACCCAAAATGGCAGTGTGATCGTTTCGATTCTATTAGTGCTTCAATATATGGGATCGAAAAATTCATGCCGATAGACCATTAATCAGAAGATCCCCACCGTTTCCTTCCCACCCAAGACAACAAATATATCATTCAGTCTCTGGGTAAAACAGCTAAGTAGCCAAAGCCCAATTAAGAAAGAAAAAAAAATTAAACAGGTTAAAAGGTAGGCTAATTTCAAATTATTTTTTCGTTGACTTTGCTATAAAAAGGACAAAATTAATTAGGGATTTTATTAGTAGTCTTCAGTCGATGCTATGAAAGAATAACTTCGAAGTTGGTTAGTTACGGATTTTAATACAAGTGAACGAAAGCTCAACCTCCTAGAAAATTTGTTCAACTTCGATGACATATCTGATAAACAAAAGCATGTTATACCTTACTCGCATTTTAGAAGGTATTCTAAAAAAAAAAAGGACGGACGACGGGATTGAAAATAAATAAAGGTACACTTTTTAGAAAGAAAGAAAGAAAGAAAAAAAAAGTAAATAAGTGACTGCGGCAAGATTTGGGAAATACGAGAGAAACAATACGGATTCACGAGCATTCATTACAATCAGATTTTTTTGATTGTTTTTTAAATAGGTTTTCTACGAAAATCTACTTCTTAATCTTGGGCTCATGGAAGGATCCAGGGGTGGGAGTAAGTACCTTTTTCGTTTCATGACCCAAGTAATATTTTGACACCATTTTTGAAAATTCATATGTATTTATGTATGTATGTATATCCAATTCTTATTAGCACGATACAGAGTGTAATTTTTGTTCGATGGTCACGAAATTTGGACCAAACATTTGTATTAAGTCGAGGATGAAACCACTTGAATTTAGGGAAAATTGGTTTTATGGTACGTCAGGAATGGGCGATTATGTTGCACTTTCAGCAGTTTTATGGCTCTAAAAAACGTAATTTCGAAGTAATATTCACGAAATTTGGTTCAGACATTGATTTAAACCTAATATAATACCCTTTCAAGTTTGGTTGATATTGGTTTTATAGTTCATGCCCTGGGGCTGTTGGAGGAGTAATTTTTGATATTGACTCACTAAAACTTTCAATTCTTATCCAATAATCACGAAATTCGGTACAAATAGCAAATTTGACATAAGGGCAAGCCCTATCAATTTTGGTTCCAGTTAGTCAATTTGTTCCCAAGTTGTGATTTTCTCTATTTCACTCTTCAGATAACAGCCCTAAAAAATCCATTTTTCAACCTTGAAACAGAAAAATTTTTATTTTAGCCCCAGAAAAACAGAATTACTTCAAAAAGTCAATTTCGTCTCTCCACCTACGCTAGTTGTTTTGCAGATCCGAACCCTATACCCCTGAATTACCAGAATTCTGTATTTGAGTTTAACCAACTGGGCCACAGTTCGTTTTATGTTAGCAAGTTGCTCGAAATTCGAAATCTACAGCTTAAAGAACAAAACGAACCGAAAGAGAGAAGTTTTCCTTCGGGTTCAGATTTCACGAAATGATTTAAAACAGATCCAATGAATGACCCCCCACACGTTCGCATAATATTATTTGGTGTATCCTTCGCGAGGTGTTGACCTCAACCGTAATTTCATTTCTCTCTAAAAATTACCGAGTGGATACTCATTAGCACTTGCAGCCAAAAGAACATTTAGCGCACGGAAATGGTGCATCGCTCGAATTTATTTCCTGACCACACCTAATCGAAATTTATCGACCGCCGATGTTTTCCTACCGATGATTGTCGTCGTAATCGTAAGAGAAACAAAAACCACTCGAAGCCATTAACAAGTTCAGTTGCAAGACGAACGTAGGTACCGCATTTTCCGGTCTTCCCACGCCTCCATTCCTCACCTGTTTACTTCTTCCGACGCCAGGTAGGTAGCCTAAATACTCAAAATAAAGTACGAATAAAGGAAACCATTTTCCGCGTGAATTCGATGAAAGAATATCGACTTAATACGCCCGCCAGGCATATTTTCATTTTCGGCGAATCAACAATACGTTTGCATCAGCGGAATACAAGTTAATGTACGTCAACAATAAAAATAACAACGATATCAACGCCACACTTTTCTTTGGGGGCTGCGGGTACACATTATGGCACCGATCTTTTCAAAAATTAACGCTAATGGATCGTAGGAAAAAATGAAAATTATTCGAAATGCGAAAGAAATGGTCTGAGCTGCTTGTGACAGGGTGCTTAGAAATTGGTAGCTCTTTCTATATTATACGCTTAATTGCACTCACTAACGCAACAAAATATGACGTAGTTCTTGTACTAATAATTGGGGGCGCTAAAATTGGGTTTGATTTTTCTCCGTTATCATTCATCAGCGTGCTGGCTTTTCAACACAAGTTTCATCATTCGTCCAAAACCACCATTCCGGCATCATTATAGCGACACGATTCTTCTCACGCAGTACCCCGTGTTCTGATCAGGTCTTTAAAATCTACACAGGTTCAGCCAGATCCGAGGCGAACAAAAAAACACAACCCGCATGACGCGTGAAGATTATTCAAACATATACATAATCATACACATAATTATATAATCTTCGTGGAACCGATGACTTCAGTGGCTACCGTTACCCAATTACGCCAGGGAATTGGGCCGACCTGTAAAGGTTTTAAAGACTTTGTTGTTCGGATCTCATCAAGGATTGAATTTTTTTTATAAATATGTTTTTAAGCAGATTTAAAAAAAAATCTACGAATTAAAATTGCCTGACTATTCGAACTCAAGGGTGGGAGTGGGTACGTTTTTCGTTTCACGATTTTCTGAGGAATTTGGCACCGTTTTTGAAAAAAAAATTTTTTATGTACCCCCTTTTGAGTTGAGTCCATTCCCAAGCGTAATTTTGATCGTATGATTTCGAATTTGAAACAAATATTTGGATCCATCTAAGGATGAACCTTATTGTTTTAGGTCCGGATTGGTCGCATAGTCCGTCTCGTAGATCAGTTTATATTCCTTTTTGTATTAAACAGCGTACAAGTCGCAATTTTCAATCGCCAGACCTGAAATTTGGTATATGTATGTGCTTTAGGTCAGAGACAGTACCTACAAATTTTGGTGCGGATAGGCTTCACGGTATGTCTGATAGGGGTGATTTTGTTGCAGTTTTTAGCAGATTAATGGTTTTAAAAGGAGTAATTTTCAAGCTATAATCACAAAATTTGGTACATGTATTGATTTAAAGTATATCTAACATGATTCAAAATTTGATTCCTATTGGTATTATGGTTCATTCCCTGGCGCTGTTGCAGGTGTTAAGTTTTCATGTTATCTCAATAAAAGTTGCAATTCAATTTCAATGGACACGAAATTTGGTAAAAACAGGACCTCCCATACAAGGACTAGACCTATCCTATTTCGGTTTTGTTTGGTCAATTTATTCCCAACTTTTTAGCTATTCAGTGTGATTTTCTTTCTTTTACCCTTCTCATAATGGTCCTGAAAAATACATTTTCCAGCCTTAATCGAGAAAACCACTCGTTTTAATCAAAAATCAACAAGATATTAGAAAAAAGTCAATTTTCGCCCACCTTCCACCCCCACCCGCTCCCGAACACTACATTTGAACACGGACACTAAAGTCTCCTCAAATATTTTCGTAACCAGAACGTAGACAACTGCATTTTTTTTTTTTTCGTTTTTATACAATCCACAATTCTCGTCACTGTAGAAAAGAAAACCATCGAATAATTTCCGAAAATTATTCTAGTTAGAATCTAAAATAATTTTTCATTTCATAAAAAAATAATAATTTTTGGCACGTTCATGAAATATTTTGAAAACATGATACTTAATCAGTATATTTTATCGCATGCATCGTATTTGTGGGATATTGGTAATTTTTTTCAGAAAATATAAATATTTTATATATTACTTCATTGGAAGAATGCTGGTGATATAGGTGATTTTTAAACAAAGAAGATCTACTTTTTCTTGCAAGGCTTGCTGCGCAAGAGATTTTATTTTTTCAAAATTGTATTATAAAAGGGTATTTTTGAAAAATTCGTTTTGAATCTTAACTTATTCCTCCTACAGGGAAGGTAATATCAATCATACAATGAATAGCATAATTGAAAGGTTCAAGGAGACTTATATAACTGATGTACGTGGGTAGGGAGGAAAAAAGTGATCTACTCAGAAGGAATAAAAACATAAAAATTCATTATTATTACGTAGGTATACAGAATTTTTTTTATCCAGTTTGCATGCAAACGAGTTATTAGATTTGACCTTACAAAAGGGTTAGGGGTTGGGATGATAAAAATTATCCGTTTAATGAGAAACGAAAACGATCGGTACCAATTTCCCATTTTTACCTAATTTTTTTCGCTATGTACATCTATGTATGGCCCAAAATGTTGTATTCACGGTTTTAAGAAAACTACAATATGACACAATATGGAGAGCTGAAATTTTCACGAGAGATAGTTTTCATATAGGAGCAAATCTGAAAGAAGTTTGGTGCCTATATCCAATATTCTCTGTAAGCGTTAGGTCAACCTACAAAATAATTACTACTTCTGAGTAATTCCGAAGATTCGATGCTAATTCACTGATAAAAAAATCATAACAGAAGACAATTTATCAAGTAGTCGCAATACTACTGGTTTGGTAGAATAAAATTTCAACTTAATCTGAATAGCTAATCGGAACAGATGCTCGCCAAAGAACGGTACAGATGCCACCTATTCAACTCTCGCGTGATACAAATTACACGCACGCACGCACACACGCACACACACACAACGTCGTGCATCATTTGAGCGTGAAAACTCAACGGACCCATTCCCGCAGTCGAAAGTTCTTCAAACTGGGCAACATTCGTCCAGCTTAGGATTACCGTTTGAGGCGAATTACGAAAAACCCTGTTGTCTATGCATTAGCGTATCATTCGACGCTTCAAAAAACTTCTTCACCCATTAACCTGCATACACACAATACACACATACACTGTATACATACTATACGTATCACATCCGAAGTAAATAAAAAACAAACGCCCACTCAATGAACGAGAAAAGGAAATAGAGAAAGACAGACAGACAAAGACAGAGAGACAGAGAACAAAAATCGTTTTAAAAAATGCGTAGCCTACGGCCCATGGGCAGAATTGCCGAAGGTCGAGGACGTCCAACGACGATGACAGGGACAGCAGAAAGGTACAAGAATAGCCAACACCTACAACGCCTGCGGAAAAATGCATTTAAAAGCGGGTTCGGAGACGAGGAGTAGAGAGAAAGATTATTGTAATAATATGTACTACGATATCTTTTAATTATACGCCAATGTGCATTAAACAGAGCCTATTCTCATTCCATAGTAAATTTATACAAGTAATAATAATAATAATAATAATAATAATAGTAATAATAATAATAATAATAATAATAATAATAATAAATAATAATAACAATTATGTGTGCGTTTGTGCGTGGAGTGTGGATTTGATGTTGTTGTTATTGTTGTTTTTTTCTCATTCGTCTAGGTGATGCAATCGTAGTATCATTAAGTTTATAAGGCGCTATCGAGGGCGTATTTCCTACCGAACAATAGCTGTCCAAGGGTGAGAGGGCGATTATGATAGCAGTTGTGGTGGTGGTGGTAGTGTGTGACTGGTGACCAGTGAGTATACACTACGTTTGCTATTTCGATACTATGTTGTATCAAGATCGGCGTTTCTGATAGCGATAACAATCACAATGATCTTTTACACAACGAACGCAACAGCAGTGCACCACTAAAATGGTAAACCAGTTCGCTGCTGGTAGTGGACCGATGACAAGACTTGATGGGTGCATGGGTGTCTACAACTACGGTGTACCGACACCAACCGACAATGACGTCAACCCAGCCTCTACGGGGCGACGAGTAAGTTCTTCGGTGAACAGGCAATATATTACAGATCGATCTTCGTCCAGTATATCTGCCCTTGAAACTTTAGCATACCGATTTAAAATCCGTGAGTAGGTGGGCTAATTTACGCTGTTTTATGGACCAGACGTCGGCGGGAACAACTACGGTTTCTTAGACCACATAAAAACGAAATTTTTTCGTCACGAAAGCGGTCAAATTGTCCGACTGTCCGGATTCTGGCGAAATACGAAACGATTTTCTTCTTTTACACACCTATAGGTACCCTTTACACAAATTTTCAGTGGGGAATTCACATTTCATCTGGTCAGTAATCAGTTCGCACGATGATTAGTTAATCTTTCTGGCCACATTATTGGTTCTGGTTTCCTTACAAACATTTTCATTGCTGCACATATAATGTCAACGTTTAAAAGACAAAATTTTTGCCTTGGAATAACTACATTGGCTTCGCCTGAACTATACGGGCTTATTTTGCACTCTAAGAAATGCAGAACGAAAATGGCGCTTGAAGATGTTTGACATTATTATTGTTTTAGTGTACTTTCCATGCAACTATTGCATTCAAAGCAATGTCGGCACCTGGGGAGAAGGTTGGTTCATGTCTGTGTTACTTATCGTTCAACCTATAACTTGGCTACATAATTAAATTACTTATATCGTTATAGTGTCTGGTTTTCGTTTGTCAAGCCGGCAGGTACGTATAGTAATCGAAAAAAGAAAAACAAAAGTCCTGTATGGAAAGTTGCCTACTCAAAAATTGAAGGGGCTGCGGAGTTTTAAAGATTACAAAAAAGCACAATTTTCAAGCTGATGTACAAGACACTGTAATTGATGAAATCAATAATGTAACTAGTGGGGCTGGTAGTACTGGCTTTGACGAAACAAAAATCTCCTTACCATATATTTCCTATTCTCAAAATTGAAGGCGCTAGAAAATGCTAAACTTTGGGAAAATTGAAATTTTCACAAAATCACAAAAAAGGCCTATTTTTACCCTACCATTAGAAGAGTAAATTAGAATTTTGGAGGGATTCCAACTAAGTGAATTTTTTGTAGGTATCTAGAGGAACAAAAAAGTATATCACCATCTTCTCTCAATTCTGAGTATTTAAAAAGTTATCCTGCGTTGAGTAAAGTTCAAATTCAGAGTTTATTGTGTTTTTAAGCTATGTTCATCTGAAGACATAAAAATTCAACTATAAATTTTTTGAAACAACGTAGTCTACTAGTACTCAATGAGATAAGAAAAAAAAGCTCTATGAACATACCACTTATTTTCAAAATTGAAAAAGATACATCGCTCCAAAATTTGGAGTCCAAAACTTAAAAAAAATTTAAAAAAATTTTAAACTTCAAAAATTTTGCAAACATGTTGAAACATTGCCGTATAATAGGAAATTACGCCAGACATGCAATTTTTTGATAGTAATGAATGAAAAGTTGCATACTTGCAAATTGAAGGGGAAAAACTCCTGGCATTATTTTTCATATTGTTTTGGTAATTTCAATTTCCTGAGAAAGAAAAATGTGTATAGTATAAAAGACATTGAATTTTGTATTTTTACATTTTTAGAATCCATTCGATGAGAAAAATGACTAAAATAATGCTTGAACATACTCAAAAAGTGCATTGTCAGATGATTTCTGATGTGAATACAAAATGGCAATAATTTTCGACTACAACAAGACACATATTTTTTCTAAATGGAAACCGAACCAAGAAGACATTAAAAATTATTTGAGGGTTTTAATATTCCCACAATGTTCTGGTGTTTGCAGTAAAAAGAGTGCGAGCAAATACAAGTTCTTTGTGGTTGAAAGATTCTATCAAAATATATGAGCCAGTTGCAAGCAGAGAACGGGAATTACCAATATTGTAAAAATAACCATTCTCAAGCAATGTGGGATCAAGCATATACGCAACTCCAGTCAAAGTTTAGAAGCTCGAGACTACAGACAGAGAATGGAATTTTCCCAGTGGATCATGGACCATGTCGACGTAGTTGAAAAAATCATTTTCACGGACAATCACAGTTTCAGAGGGAGACTGTATTAAATAGTCGTAATTATCACAATTGGGCAGAGTCAAACCCCTACACTACACGTCCAAGATCATTTCAATGGCAGATGTCAGTCAATGTATGGGCTGGAGTGATAGGCTCGTTGCTTGGTCCATACTTCTACCACCTCGTTTAAATAGCGCCTATTATGTTGAATTTCTGGACACGCACCTCAACAAATTTGTGTAAGATGTGAAACTTGCACAAAGAAACACCATCTATTTTCAGCAAGATGGATGTCCTGCTCATTCGGCAAAGATTGTAAAAAAATTTCCACAATGATGGTTGGGTCGGTTAGGTCCTATAAAATGGCCACCTAGGTCACCCGACCTAACTCGACTCGATTTCTTTCTATGGGGAGAAATTAAATGGTTAGTTTACGAAGGGAGAAATACGCCAGAAAATTGAGAAGAACTCGTAGAACGCATACAGGTTGCTTTTGATGTTGTAAAATCGCACCTGAAATAATTCGAAGTGCTGTTTGTAGTGTGGTACATAGAGCTCGTAGTGTTTTGAAGAACAAGGAAGGCAGTTTGAAAATCTTTTGTAATATTGTTACTGCTCGCAAAATTTTAGATGTATTTGTACAATAGATATTTGAAAAAAATAATAAGTTTGAAAATCTTTGTAGTATTGTTACTGCTGGCACAAAATAAATAAATGCAATAAATGATTCATCTATGTGTTGTTATTTCAAAGCTACATTCCTCGGTTCTCGAAAAACCTGGAAAAATTTGAGAACCAAGAAACCCTAGTTTAAAAAAAAGATCTCATTTGAGTACTAGGCTTTTATCGTCACATTCTGGCTGAAGAGGGGTGGTAAGGCCATTTTTTACCTCTAATTTTAGGTATCACATTAAAAAAAGTATTTTGTTTTTTTCTGAATTACCATAGGCTCTAATGTCTGACTCATGCACTTTTCGTAAGTTTTGCAGGGATTACCGTCATTTTTGTTGCTTCTCGGTTCGAATGATTCGTAAAATAACATTTTCCTAAGTTTGTTGAGGTATTTTGTTTCTTGTTTTTTTTACTGCAACAGATACTCCTTCGGGCATTCAGATCCACAATAATCTTTTCAATTGTCGATGTTTTGGTCGGTGCCATTAGCTCAAATACTTGTCTGCATTTATTGCTACATAGATTATCTGAAACTTATGAGTACTAGTTCAAGGTACGAAATATGATAAAATCGTAAAAATACAATAATGTCTTTATAGGTTATCCCACATTTTTCTTTCTAGGAAATTCATAAATTACAACAATATGACGTATGTAATTGCCAGGAGTTTTTCCCCTTCAATTTGCAAGTATGCAACTTTTCATTCATTACTGTCAAAAAATTGCATGTCTGGCGTAATTTCCTATTATACGGCAATGTTTCAACATGTTTGCAAAATTTTTGAAGTTTAAAATTTTTTTAAATTTTTTTTAAGTTTTGGACTCCAAATTTTGGAGCGATGTATCTTTTTCAATTTTGAAAATAAGTGGTATGTTCATAGAGCTTTTTTTTCTTATCTCATTGAGTACTAGTAGACTACGTTGTTTCAAAAAATTTATAGTTGAATTTTTATGTCTTCAGATGAACATAGCTTAAAAACACAATAAACTCTGAATTTGAACTTTACTCAACGCAGGATAACTTTTTAAATACTCAGAATTGAGAGAAGATGGTGATATACTTTTTTGTTCCTCTAGATACCTACAAAAAATTCACTTAGTTGGAATCCCTCCAAAATTCTAATTTACTCTTCTAATGGTAGGGTAAAAATAGGCCTTTTTTGTGATTTTGTGAAAATTTCAATTTTCCCAAAGTTTAGCATTTTCTAGCGCCTTCAATTTTGAGAATAGGAAATATATGGTAAGGAGATTTTTGTTTCGTCAAAGCCAGTACTACCAGCCCCACTAGTTACATTATTGATTTCATCAATTACAGTGTCTTGTACATCAGCTTGAAAATTGTGCTTTTTTGTAATCTTTAAAACTTCGCAGCCCCTTCAATTTTTGAGGAGGCAATTTTTCATACAGGACTTTTGTTTTTCTTTTTTTGAGTACTATACGTACCTGCCGGCTTGCCAAACGAAAACCAGACACCCTGTATTTTAGCCTTTTTATAAATGATGACTATTAGCATGAAACCTTACTGGCGAGTGATCGATTGCAAATGATTCGATTATAGTATGCAAAAATTTGTAAGAAAAAAAAGTCGATAAAATGTAAAAATAAAAAATGGAAACTAATTGGAAATACGTCTGGAAACAGAAACTAAAAAGTTACTCTTTCTCACAAATGATTGCTGGAAAACTTCAAAAGAGAAAAAAGTTGACTGCAAAGATACTTCACTTCGCAGCATTTACTGAATCGGTCGAAAGTTGACTGTTTGAAGGCTCATCGTCGACCCCTTTATTTAATGGATTGTGTTAGAAAAAGAATTTTTGTCCGATGAAAGAATGACCAAAATATTTAATTACGACGCAAATAGAGAAAAAATTTATTCAGATATAATTTCGCCCACCAGGAATATTAAAAACGAAAAAAAAGAAAAAATAACCCAGTGGTAGATCCGTTAGAAAAAGTAGGTTTCAAAAAGGGATTGTATTAAATTTTATAGCTGATGACCTAAAATTACACACTTTAAAACTATTACCCCTTTAAAAATCGAAACAAAACTGTGCGTTGAGTGAGAATCGTTAGGCCGATCCACACATGAATTTCAGCGAATAGTGCCAAAACTTTTTCCTGAGGTCATGAAACGAAAAACGTACCAACCTAAACCCCTAGTGGCTAATACTGGATCGAAATTAATACGTACATTTTAGTAGAACCTGCTTAAAAATGAACCTATTTAAATAAAAAACATGTTTAAAATAAAATTATTTAAAATAAAAAAAACTGAAGTACGGTAAGTACCTACATGATAAAATAAATTTAAAAAAAATCAATTTTGCTCCAAAAACCCGAGGAAGTACATTTTGTGTCGGGGTATTTTGAAATTCTGCTCACATCCGTCTTCCCCATTTTATTCTCGTACATAGGTGAGAATATAAATTTCTTTATCGACCCCCAATTTTTTGCTCTTATCCTAAATTAACATATCATAAATCGCCCCCGTACATAAAAAATTGACGAGGCTGATGCATCATCGCTGCAGTCTGCCAAATCGTCAATTTAATATATGTTCAATTATTAATTTAATTATCCTTTTTTTTGTCACCCTGCACTTTTTTATTAGTTATTTTGAGCAAACAATTTCCTGTAGTTTGATTGCCCTCATGCTCTGTTGCAATTTTTCGCAAGATTTACATTCAAAACAAATTTTATGATCTCTTCATTTTTAATACCTCGCGGATAGACGTTTTTACGAAACTTATGCATGTCCTCAAGTAAATTTTTTCATCGTAATTTTATGTCGTCTTGGTTTGTTTTCAATTTACTTTTTTTTTTTTCTTACTTGAGAGTATAATTTTTTGACACAAGCTTACTTCAATAGCATTTTACGCTTACGTGTTTTCTGCCTCTCTTCTCTTAGTTGACTTTTTTTTGCTGGGAATGGAACAATTCTTCAATGACCTTATTGCATAGTAATTTCGGTAGCGGTAAGTGCGGGAGGCTTCATTTTGAGATGCTAAATTATTATTTTTGATTCATTGATATGTTGTACATCGATCACGACTGCGTAAGTACCAACCAGAACAGACGAGGGGTTTGGCTCGAAAAACACGAATAGCTCTTGGCTTATTGGTATTCGCAAATTTTATGCGACGTTGGTCTTCAGTTCAATTTGTAGCCAACGGTTGAAGCCTAAAACCTTGGGAAACTGGTTGAAAATTTTATCTATGAGTACTTACTTCTAAAAGCATAGACGGTTGTAAGAAATTGAGAGTCGAAAGAAGTGAACAATTTGAGTTATTTTCCTTCGAGAGAATTCCTAAATGGTCGTTGACTGCTATCAGTTCGTTAACGCTTCGTGGGTATGGACCACAAGATAAATGTTGTTGAATACTAACCGCAGAAATACGTTATAATATAACAAAAATTCATAGCGCTTATCCTGGTGAGCCCTAATTCTTTTGTACAAACAATGCGACGATCCTTTTGAATGTCACACCCGAAGATACTAAATTATTTTAAAATTAAATTTTTCCGCACAGTCTTCAACCAGATAAGGGGTTAATAATACGTTCATTACAATCTTAACCTAACCTCAATCACTACGACTACACATAACTGTACAGGCTGAGTATGTCGACCTGTTGACGAGTACCTACCATTCGAAAACTGTAATTTACGGTTCAGATCCCACTTATTTTATAGCAAGAAAATGTCTTCACATTCTTGGTGAAAGTATCTACAGCAATCCAGAAACTATCAAAGCCACTAGATCTGAATTTTACATGGACGATTTGATGATTGAGGCCAGTAACTGGGAAAAAGCTTTAAAAAAGTAGAAAATCATCCACAATAGGTAAGCTCTTATTGATTAACATTTCGTAAAGTATGCTTCAAACTTGTCAGATCTGATTAATTTCCTCAATAACAACCTTGTTGACCTGTTAAAAACAGTTGAATTCAATCAAAGCGAAACTATTACACAGCTTGGTCTAAGTTGGAAACCTGTTCAAGATGTTTCGGAAGTTAAAACTGACTCATCAATGTTCGACCTTCATCAATTTCTTACTCGAGGGTACACTCTCCACGTGTTTTTAATCTACTCGGCCTCTTGGAGTCACAGTGAATGGAAAAATCTGTACCCAGAATTTAAGGCGACAGGACTCGGGAGACTCGGTGGAACTCCGAATTTTTCTCACAAATTCAAAATAAAAACCCAAAGATAAATCACCGGAAGTGAGTAGCTCCGAGAAGAATATCTACGTTTAACAACTCTAATTCTGGAAATATTTAATGGTAAGAATATTTAAACGTAAATTCTAATTTATGCTTGGGCTCAAGCAGGAGACTATTAAAATAATTTTCAGATATCTCAATGTAAGTACGCCGTATGACATACATGTGTCATTAGCAAGGAGTCGCATTATAGTAACAAATTCGTGTGATGCAACGTTGCAACGTGTTAATAAGAACGAATTAATTTAGTAGTTCCGTAGTATAACTGTACCTATATCATTGTTAATCACTGTAAGGCTTGGTCACACAGATTAGAACTAGACTACAGCCTATTTTAATTTCAGACACTTTTTTCAATTGAAAGTAAAATTTATTTACGAATTAATATCTTGGACGCCCGTAAAAAATTTATTTATCTGCAATATTGTAAATGAGTGATCCAAATATCATTTGTTTAATTATATTTCAAAAAAAGGAAATTTTCAAACAGAAATATATGACCCCAGCTGGGATATGAAATCTGAACTAGAGAGCCAGAATGCACGAATTTTACCACCTAGAAAAAGAAATCCAGCTCATACCTCCCTTTCGAGGTTTCTCTACCCGATAAATTAAATATTCATATCTTGAGAAGTTAAAACGAATTCAAGGTTCACATCGGCTTAACGGATGAGAAATTTTCAAGACGATGAAGGCGAAATTTCTTTCGCAGACTTTTTAACAAAGCTTCGAAACGATGGTTCCTCGTCATCAGGCAGTATTATTACGGCGTACGCAAACAATGCGACAAGGTGGTCCTATGCAATTCAACAATACCGCATATACCACAACCGAATAGTCTACTGTATACACTCACATTCTTTGTTGCGATCCATCGACTTTTGCAGCGGTGATTCGTCGACCTCGGCTTTAGGCGGTGACCGCGGATAGAGCACCGTCTGCGATGAACCGCCGCCCACAGATGCAGTTGAGGTGCCGGCTGATGAGCCTCCTTGGGCCATATTACACTCGACTGTCGGCTTCAAACCTTTAAACCACTCGGGATATATGGAAATAATCGTGTTGAGTAAATCCTGGTCCAGCTGGATATTCCAGTATACCGAATCACCGTGACTTCCTTCTGTAACACGCATAGACAAATACAAACTCATTATTATGGGATACGGTTCGAGAATGAAATTTACCAAACAAATGTTGTAGGTAGGTACTTGTCATTGTTCGCATCGCGTACATGTAACATATTCGCACACAAAATAGATGCAAAATGTTAACTTTCAAAATAAATACAGCAAAATATAGGGAGTGAAGCATAAACGAGATTTAAAAATAAATAAATAAATAAATAAAAAACTGGACAAGATGAGCTCATGAAACTAATAACGCCAGGCGAAAAAAATGGTGACAGGAGATATACTTTACACAATTAAATTTAGCGCCCACACCACTCTTTCATGAGACAAGAATGGTGGCGGAAAAAGAGAGGGGGAGACAGAAAAAAAAAGTAGAATAAAATCAAGATAATTTAACATTTCACGCTTAAAATCCAGTTGTTAGGGTACGAAGGTAATAGCACATGTGATATTTTTGTGAACTCGAAATTCGTAAATAAAATTTTTGCGGTACGAAAAATTCGCCCACGTATTAGTTTTCAGTTTTTTTAAATTCCGAACAGACAGAATGAACTTGCCTCACATACAGAAAGTGCCATTTATATCGAAAGTTTATTGAAAAGAAAAAAAAAAGGAAAACTCCATCGAGTTAAAGTAGCGGTGACATATCCCTTGAAGAATGAGACATACCCTGTAGCATGACATAATATTATATATCTTTCACATCGTCAGCTGCACAAAATGGGAGTGTGGTAAATTTATAGAGAACATGGCAAATAATCAGACAGAGAATGAATTTATATTATCACAACATTTTTTTTTGTTTCTGTCGCCAATTCATCAGATGACGTAGTATCACCTTATTTAGCTTTGTCCTCCCCAAACTGTACTAAGACTGTGGCAAAGGGGTAAATTTGAAGTTTAATTCGTCGCCACTTCTCAATTCGTCTCAAGAAACAAACCGGAATTTCATGGTGTTATGAAAAAAACAATTCTAAACCATAATACTCAATTTCTTACGGGTGTAAGGGAAACACCCGTGAAAAATTGTTTCTCAAACGTAGGTATCAGATATTTTTACTTTTCAAACCTTTCAGTTGTGAGCAACATCTGCTGAATGAATTGGAAATATTAAACAAATTAATGTCGAGAACGACTGCTTGCATAACAAAATCATTCGGAAAATTCCAGAAAATGAGACAACCAATTAGGACATCCTATAAAAAAAAAAAGTTTTAGGATATTCTAATAATGATTTATCGAACTACACACCAGTAAAGCTTCAAAACCGTTACAAAAACTATAATAATTCTTCCAAATTTTATACAGTACCCCAAAAACATAAGGGAGGCAAATAAATAAAAAATATTTCAACCTTGAAAAATTGAGAACAAGGAAAAAGTAAAACTTTAACTGGAAAACATGTCAAGATGAATGAAGAAAAGTTAAATTTTATGCTAATTTCTGGCCGATCATTAAAAAGTATCAAAACGAACAGAACCCTTCTTTCACGTTTTGTGAAACTGAAACACAAATATGAGATAGAAATTTTAGATAAAACGTAGGTAAAATTAGGTACGGAAAATCATATCAACAAGATCGAATGTTATCACAAGTAGTCCAACCAACTGACCTTCTGTTACACTGATTTATCATTTTAAAACAATAATTTACTACAAAACAACAAATCAACGAAAACCAAATACATTTGATACAAAAAGAACCTCACTATATACTAAATTAATATTCATCACAGAAAAACGGTAGTAAAGTTTTTTGATTGTTGTGGTTCTTTAAATTGAAAATAGAGATGAATTACGATTTCAAATTCTGTTACCGTTAAGGCCAGTTGTATTATATATATGTAGAGACTTATTTGAATGTGGTCTGAGCTCATATGATCGTATATAAAACTACAGAGTTCAATCAAACTTAATTCCGAGGTTAGGGTCAACTCGGTATTGTACAACTTGCCATTGCCGAATTTCGCATAGGTTTTTCTGCGACGAATATTAATAATACGGTGCTTCTTTTTATCATATGTGTTGGTTTTTTTGTGCAGCGTTAGTTTCACAAAAAAATTATGATTGGTAAAATTGTTTTTAAAAAGGAGTCGTCGAGGAATCGGAAGGTTAAAACTGTTCAGACTTTTTGTGATAACATTCGAAGCTGCTGAGTGCTAACAGAATTTTCCATAATTTTATTTAAAAACCAAATAACCCGAAATTCTTTTTCACAAGTATCCCAACGACATGCATAATCATGCAATATACACTATGCAGTAAGCAGCAGTATCTTTAAGGAGTACCCGAGTCGGCATAACTATTCATAAAATGGCATTTGTAGGCCAGCATCGACACCACAACAGCTGGCAAAACAGTAAAAGAGTGCGTGAATGTACAATATGAAACACGACAAAAGATTCCAGGCATGGGAATCTTTCGGAAACGTATGACGGTTATTAAGAAGTCGGTGGAAATAAATAAAATAAAAAAAAAGAGAAGAAAAGTACGAGTAGTTATCGTTTAAAAATGAATTGACAATAAATCATACACGACAAAAACATAAAAACTGAACGATAAAATTTATAGGCATAACAGAACGTAATTTTGTTTTATTTCTCATATCGTTCAAATTTAGCGTGTAATTTTCACGCTCACCAGAGTTAGCAGTTGAGAAAAACAGAAAAGTTCAAGGTTAGGTGAAGGAAAAATTTTCCCAGTGTATAAAAATTACCTCGTAACAGTCGTAAAGTAAAAAAAAAAATTTTTCTGAAGTACCTACATAACTTTTGTGAAGAAAGAATAAATTTTTTAAATTGAATAGAAAAACACTGCAAATATAATCGTGTATTTTTTCATTTTTAACCATTTAACAAACAGGAACGCGCGTAAATGTCACGGAAATAAATTCAATTTTTTCGTTAATTACGAGGCATTTAGGGCTGTGGCGAAGTGGGGAAAAATAAAAGAAAGAAAATAACGCCTTCAACTTCCGAGAATACACTTTACGCAATGCTTTCGATAGACACGTTTGTTTTTCGACTTATTATTTTCTCGTATCCTAAGATAAGTGCCAAGAATTTTTTTGTTTTTCCTCATGTACCTCAACATTTATTTTTTTCTCATTCTTTTCTGCTTCAAAGCATTTATGGTTTTTTTTTTTTCCTTCACCATTTAAGCAGATATTCGTAGAATGTGCCAACGACTAAATAATACAACGAAAATAGTACACCAAAAAAGGATTTTAATCTCATTATAGTTGACAAGTCGAGCAGATCTGTACAAGAATAAACGTCGATTTTTTCGCAATACTCATAAGAAGAGATTCTCGGTTTAAGGGCATTTCAAAAATGAAACGCAACTTGAAAACTTTGAACTTATTTCTCAAGGTTAGCAGCGTTCGTAAAAATGACAAAAAGAAGGAAGAAGATAACCGATACAGATAATGTACTAAAAAAATAGCTAGACGGTATTTTCTCGAAGCAATCCTCTGTCAATATTATTATTATTACTTTGAAATCTGAACACATACACAAGAACGTAAAAAGATGGTAGGCTAACTCGCGTCTCACTTTTTATGGATTTTTTTTTATTCGTAAAAAAATCACAACAAAAAATTTAAGTAAAAAAACATGTTTTCACATTAAAAATTACAAACTATACCCAGTGTCTGTATTTAAAGGATATACGAAAGAAATTATAGGAACAGTTACAAGAGATAAGAGATTGCCAAAGAATAAATGAGGAGGTGAATAGGAATCGAAATTTCAGCTAAAAGGGAAATAATGAAGAAGAGAAGAAATTCTTCCATTTGGATATGTTCGGATTTGAGAATATTTAAAAAATAAATAATTCAGGTCAACCTCCACCTCAGAAACAAAACAAGGAGGGTCACGCAAAATTTTAACAATAGAGCCAAGTGCGCCGGCGTTCAAAACGGAAGTGAGAAAAATGACAGCTACTGCTTTATGAAGAAAATATTTCAAGAAGAGAACAAGGAGAGATGAGAAAATTAAAAAAAAAATATCAATCAAGATAAGATAATCATTACAGAGACAATTTGGAATAAAAAGTGAAACGAAACTGCCGGATAATGTCCATAGCCAGATAGAAAATGATAGGAGATCTAAAATTGGTAAACTTCTTGGCCAAGGAATCCACCTCCTCATTGAAAGCGTCATCAGTATCGACGGGGATCCAGTAAAAACGAACAAAAATATGGGGATTGTTAGTTTACAAAATTTAAATGAGACGTTCTTGTAGCTATACCATAAAAAATTGAAACGTTGGTAACTACACAGCGGGTTTTCAACCTTGTTCCCGATTGCCCACAGAGAATATTGCATATTTCAGATTACCTAGTTCCTCACAACCGAGAATAAAGCCACATATTCCATTCTTCCCCTCATCTTATTAACAACTTCTTCGAAAAAACTTATCGTTTAGGTGACGAAGAATGTGCTAAAAATCGTACACCTGCAGGTACACCAAATTTAGAGGGCGAGATTGACGATGCAAGAAAACCAAATAGCAAGTTTAATATCAACTACCTCAACAAACCAAGTAACGTAGGCAATCTATATTCTCAACGAGGGATCTACTTACCATTTTTTAATTTATGAATGTAACAACTTTCACAGTTGAAAATTTCGATTTTTCTCGAACCATCACAGAAATATAGATGTAAAGAAAACTCTTTAAATAAATCATTCTAGTCTTGTAACCAATACCTATTAATCTTTGTCAAAAATAAAATGCGAACAAAACTAAAGAAACAAAAAAAAAATGAAGTTCTTCAATATTATTTTCATACAATCTACTTGGCCGATTAATCACTTCGTAAAATTATTTCCAGATATAAATCGTCTGAGAATGAGTGGATTGAGATTTTTCTTCATTTTGATGAGCTGTTATCACGAATATTAAAATATAATAACGCTGATATTAATGAAAACGTTTGGTAACCTCGTAATTATTTCGATTCGAAAAATAACGTTTTTTCGTTAGTTGCATAAATTTCCCTTTTTATGTAGGTTTTCAGAGAAAATCTACTTATTAAAATTGATCGGGTACTAAGACTTTAGAGTATATACGTAATGGAAAGCTGATTCTCCTAGTTCCGTTCTTCAACCATTGAGTGTTAAGGGGAACGAAACAAGGGGACTATATAATACAGGCATACCAAAGCAGCCATTTTGTTTCTACGTCAGTTTTAAAAAAAACAGTTCCAAGATGGGTAAATTTGACAAAAAACATCCATATCTTCTTCACTTGTCTCAGTAGTCTCCATAAATATTAAAACCACGTGATTATTTTGTGGTTTACTGCAGTAATATTGTTAAAAAAGGCAATATGATGTTTCATTTTTCTTCCAATGAAGATTGACAAATTTTCGTCTAAAAATACATTAAAAACTGCAAAAAATGGCTTATTTTTGAAAAACTGGTAATTATTTGTTAAACTAACCCTTTTTCAATCAGAAATTATACTCTTGAAACAAGGGAGACTCATAAACCATAAAAACAAAAAAGGAATAAAATGGCGAGTTTGTATGTCCGTATTCTATAGTTATCTTAACGAAACTACTTAAAGCATATTTCGCCACATTCGTGTATATATATATATATATATATAAAAGTTTATATATATATATACAGTAATGTGCAAAAAAGTAATTTTATTCCCCGAAGACACCATTTGTCTGAAAGTTAAGACGTACCAGAAATGTTACAAAAATCAGCCCTCCATTAAATATTCGAAGATTAAGACCCAGGCAGTGGCGTGGCCAAGATTTTCTTCAGAGGAGGATTTGGTGAGAAAAACTTTCTCACCTTTTTCCTCACTCTGAGCGGTGAATTTCAAGAACTTCTTTTTCAGGAGGAGGGACCACAGACGAACTTTAGTCAACCGTCAAAGTGGACAAAACAATTTGTATTTTGGGATATAAATTTCTGATTTTCATGCAAATTGTCATTATTTGTTATGAAATTAAAAACAATAATGGTCTCATTTTGTGAAATTTTCCTTTAAAAAAATCCGAAGGGGGAATTTATGCCGCTAATGCGGCCCTGGTTAAGTCACTGGACCGAGGGTTAGGTGTAGGTTCGTTTTTCTTTTCATGACCACCAGGAAATTTTTGGCGAAATTTATGTATACTGCATCTATGAATATATTTCTGTTTAACTTGGTACAGGTCACAATTCATATCCGATAGTCCAGAAATTTGGTACACTTATTCGGATTTAGACAAGGCGGAACCGTTTTTGGTCTAGATCGGTCGGATGGTACGTCCGATATATCCCAATATGTCGCATTTTCAGGGTTTATATGGTTTTAAAGTAAGTAATTTACAATTCATTATGAATTTCCTTGACACTTCATTTCAAACGTACTCACCTAATTTTTAGCCAGAATTCTGCCAAATATGTTAAATATCTTGATTTTTTTGGTATTTACTTATTTATTTATTTTGTTAAAGAAAACCTACATTTTTAGTGTTGCTTGCCTCGCAATTTTGTTTTGTCATTTCATCATATAATTTTATTTTAATTAAACGATGACTCTAAGCACCCACCGGGTCGTCAATAAGTCAACTATAGGCCCGTAATTCAATGTTACTCATTTGTCAGTGCCATATTTTTGGAAAATGACAGTTGTGAAAATTCATTATTGCAAAAGGCGATGATGAAACGGATAATAATTTTTTTTTTTTTAGCATAGGATGAGCCAACGTGGGAACCACATGAAAAAGATTTCCTAATTCAAGATTTCAAACCAATTTCTTAAAAACTGAATAATAAAGAAGTATTTCATGCATCGTAGAACAAGTAAGTACATTGCTTCAGACTAAAAATTATCTGTTCGTATTTCAGTTTCACCTCGAGCAATTTGGAAGGACGCATGGTAGTCCAATGAAAATTTTATATGTTTTGCACAAATCACATCGTGTTCCAATCATAAACAAAATAAAAACCCGACTAAAAATGCTCTTTCTTCTCTCTTCTCAATTACAACTTACATACGACAAATAAAAATACACTAATGTTATATTGGAATCGTTAAAACTCTAGTGGAACTTTCAGGTCGTTCTAGTAGAACTCTGCCTAGGTTCAGACTCGATCGCTTTTTCGCCTGTTTCGTTAAATATGACCTCATAATTTCCTCACGATATTTCCTAGACTGAAGAGCCAACAATAAGACATCTTGCAATCGATGTTCAAACTAAACCATATAATTCGTCAATCTGAATACAAATCATATAACGAATTGCAATACACCTGATATTGTGTACTGTACATTAAATTATAAAATATCACATCACTGAAAAACGAAATTAGTTCCCCTCACAACACGAAGGACAAAAGCCCATGAAAAACGAATTTTCATCTCTCAAAACCGGTTTGTATACAAGGTATTTGAACGTGCAATAAATGAATTGAATTGAAACGGCGAAGAAATCAGATGACTTTTTCTACAAATCATCAATGCACCTATTCGATATTTTTACTTAAATATTATAGAGGATGAGGACTGGAGATGACACATGAAAGAAGGTTTTACACGAAGTTCCAAGAAGCGAGTGTATTTTTAGAAAGTTACATAATTTAAGTGAAGGTACAATTTAAGTATGATAAACGAGTATAAATGGAAATGAACGAGTGAGCGGTGGAAGTGATAAAGCAGTGTAGCCGCATATGTTTAAAGGTAGTCGTGTGTTCGCAGGAGTGAGAGGGGAGAAGGATTGGTGGTCTCAACAAATATCAATACGTATATCGATATTTTGCACCACTATTAGGTATTTGTAATGAAAATGTGTCTGAGAATATGGACTTTTTTCCATCTACGAATCGAGGGATTTTTTGAAATATTTAGAAATATTTTGCTTGATCATTTAGCACTAAAAATCCAGTAACCCTATCTCACCAATGTTATTCGAGCGTTGTAATTACAAAACCTGTAAATGGGCACAGATTTTCTTCACATGTTAGTAGATTCTGTTTGTCTGCTTTCAGTATGTTGGTCCTGTCAATCCAAAGCTATCTAAAACCTTGCTATGAATTAAGTGAAATCAAGTCAAATTTAGGTATGAATTTCTAAACAAATAAGTTGGCAAATCTGCCAGACAATCTGGTGAAGAGGGTATATTCACAGGCACCATCGTTCATTAATAGCGGGAGTATTCGTATATTTCTGACTCGTTCATTTGTGAATTTCGTAGAGTCATGTTACTTGTATTCTCTACAGTATAACAATACCTACATAATATTATTATTATTATTATGATTTATTGGTAAAGATCATTTTAATCAATTAATTATGATGCAATTGAAAGTGAAGAATGTTTCGAAAAGAAAACATTAATCTTATCCTTAGGACTTTTTGAAGAATTTAATTTATCTCGATTTAAATTTTCTATAAACTGTAGCAAAATAAAAACTTAATTAAAATTTTTGGTGATAATCTTATAGATACCTACTTATTAACTGTGAATAAATTAGAGGAAATTTGAAGTTATGGAGAGGAATTGTGAGAGAACTGTTGAATACAAAGAGCTAAAATTTTTCTGAGACACCGATGCGTATTAGCTAAAGATTCTGTGAAAACTTGGCTGAAATTTTACGTTTGGTTTTCAAGATATTGCTGAAATTCCACAACTAGACTGAGTCCAGGTCATTAGAATCTGAAAATCCGAACAGATTTTCAGTGCGATTTGTCAGTGTCTCAGAAAAATTTCATCTTTCGGTAATCAAGTTCTCTCACAATTTGTCTCGATAAATTTGATTATATAGAAGGAATACAACTTTTTCAAAACATTAATGGATGACACTTGGATAGCAGATATTACTATAATCAACAATTTTGGTGCAGTAGCATTAAAAATTAATCCTATTCTCTATTTTTCTAAACTAGTGCAAGATTTTATTTTGTAAATTACTTTAAATGTATTCCTATTCCCATGAAAATTCAGAGCCCTCAGGTTTAAATTCGGCATTGTAAGAAGATTTCTTGGTTTTCTTCCTAACTATGCTTTTAAAAAAAAAGTGTCAGTTCCGCTGGAACATATTTATGAAGGATTTATGCGTAAACATAAAATAGTGTGGTTGTGTGCGCACACAACCACACACATACATGTTATAAAACATACACAAACGAGAGTTACAATTATAAGAGTTACAGTTATGCGAATCTGACGATTGTAATTCTCATTTAACCTCTATACCACAGCCACTGAGCGTCAAGATGTTTACACATCAAAAATACACACAATCACACACACACACACATATATATATATATATATATATATATATATACACTATATAATTACATGTAATATAAGAATTTGTTTTGAATCTCATTAAAAATATTTAAATAAAATATTTGAAGTCCCAAATAAAACAGGACGTGTATTGTCGATGTTTGTCCAACAATAAAAGTGAATTATTTATAATGATAACGACCGAACAATTCATTTTCAATTCGTTCAGAGCGATTAAATTGCACCAGTTCTATGTATATGTGAATTTTCTAACAATGGAAACGTTCGCAAAACGAAGTTACCTGCTTTTTAAGAATCAGGACGGGCTCAACATCAAAACAAAACATGTACTACATCACGTGGGAGGTGATCATAATAACACCATTCGCCACGATTGCGTGCGTACCTATCACGTACATCATAGTTCATTCGATTTCCCATAGCCCCCACGTTCGAGTATGACATCCAATTGATTTCCATACATCGATCGCCGAACTCCCACACACTGCGCCCGCAAAACCGTACTTGACAATTTCACGCTCCACTTAGCAGCACCCCAGTCCGGTCGTTGCGTAGCTGGTAGTATTGGTATTTACTGCTCACTGCCACCAAGGTGCAACACTTACGCCACACGATCGCCGATTCCGGACTAACTACTGCATTCACGTGCTGTGCCACTCCAACGGCGTCGAAAAGGATGCGGCGTCGCACACTCGATCGGAAGACCCGTTTCGGCGAACACATTCTGCGACGCCTCCTTGAAACTCGGTGGTTATTTTCGTCGTTGTGAAACAGCCACATGATTGCAAAGTCCAACGCGCGTACAGCTGACCGTCCACGTGGGATTCGCGTAGGACGGCGAATTATCTATCGTCATTATAATAAAACATATCGTAGGTACGTATGCGTACACGACCGGCGATAATCGCGTGGTAGGAAATGTAATTCACTCACTGTTTACGAACCTTCCTCCTCGAGGGTACGTTCACAAATGACCGTATTGATTTTTATTCTACCACCTCTCTCCTCTTCCTTCTTCCTCACCGGTTTCTCTTCAAAATGACTTGTTTGTCATATTATTATATTATATTGTCTAGGAAAAAAATACGTAGAAAAGCAACGAGAGGTGAAAAATAATGGTACATAGTTAACGCAGCGAACGCGTGTAATAATTATCGGCACTTGAATGTGCGCACCGATTGTTCGACCGATTTACGAGTCGCTTCGGGAGCAACGATGTCAAAACGCATTTCCTTGGAGGAAGAAATAAATTTTTGACGGCGATTTAGGTGGTACTAAAAATCATCGCAGCCTTGAAGCGCGACTACCTGCAGATGGGACCGCGAAAGGAGACGACCGTTTTGTGTCGTTCGGCGCATCGCAATCTACGTGAAAGGGTAAAAGTCACGGTCGCGTGTGTTTTAAAAACAAAAGTTTTATAGCATCACTGTCTATTGGTACAGTCAAAGCCACCTACAGCTATCAAGCCGTGAAGTAGAACGAAAATCGGTTTCTCGGCACAGTTGCCAGCTTCACTTTTTTAGCACAAATTCAAGCAAAACTGGAGAAAAAATGTAGAAGACAATCAAAAATTTATTATGTTTGGTATGTCCCATCTCTGTAACTAAGGGAATTTCGTTCATTCAGAACAAATATCTTACTATATACATTTTAATGAAAGTAGGATCCATATGTTCCTGTCCATCCGAAGAATGTCCTAGGCTATCCATATTTAAAAATTAAAAAATTAGAAGAGTGTAATTAAAGAAAATGAGAATTTAAAGATTGAAAAAATTATTGTCATAAATTTGAGGATATCCACAAATAAGAGCTACTCATTAAGATTAACGCGGTCAGTTTTCCTTGGGTTTTTTTAAAATAAATTTCATTTCAATATGTCTTGTGGGGACTCTCCCGTATGAGGTATAGGGGCTTGGACCCCTCGACAACAGTCGCCGCCCCATAGGGCAGGCAAACAATCGTCCTTGTGACGTTAAATACACAAAATACGTTCGATCGTAATTACCTGTACGTACTTGCAGGTAATGTACGAGTACCGAATTGTGACACAATAAGATGATGTCACGATTTGTACACAAACCAGCCAGACATCTCTTATCTTGATAGGGGATGATGTGACCTGGCCGTTCTCACCAACGTACGTATTATCTTACGTACGTGTGTTTGTGTGCGTGCAAATAAGCCGTATATAAACCACCCGAACGGCTCTAAAATCGCCAGTGTTCGCCTTGGTTTTGGCTTACCCGTACTTACGTACGAAGTGGTTGAACACGCTTAAATTCTGTAGAATTTCCTTCTGATGAGAATATCTCTCACGACAAGGTATTCCACATGTCTCATAACAAGTTTTTGAAATTGAGACATAACTGTATTTCAGAAAGCCGAAATTCTGAAAAAAATGTTCATCAATTCAATACGCTGAAAAATAAGATAATATATATCAGCAACAATTCAATTTTTAATCCCAAATGAACCCAACGATAAGTCTTGAGAGAAAATCAATATACCATTCGAAATAAAGGCATCAAAAAAGTCACAAAATATCATTTTTTTCTGCAAAAACCAAATTTTTCACAATGACAACTGTCAAGTTACATTTTAACCAACAATAACAAGAATAGGGAGTAGCTGTGATGTCCAAGGTGCACAGTCCTCCAAGGATATGCGTTCATGAAAACCAGACTGTAATAATGATAAAAATAGTATTTCACCCAACTAGTTAGCAAAATGAGTGACTTTCAACGAGCTGCGTAGTTGCAGCACAAGCCGCAGGCGAGTGCTGTAAGTGCAAGGAGTTGATTATCACAAGCGCTAACCAATTGAGTACAATATTTTTTTCAAGGAATCCACCAAAAAGAGGTCGTTATTTATTCGATTAAACAGATAACCTTCATTCGTGAATAGAATTTTAGATATAATTAAATATTATTGAGAAGTGAACTTGGTTGTTTGTGTAAGCATCATCACATAAAATGGCCCTTTTTCATTATGACATTTCGCAACTTGCATACGTGTAAATGGTGCTGTGAAGAAATAAACAACAAACAGTTGAGGAAAAACTTATTTCTACACTGTTTCTACATTTGGTGAAGAAATGAAAACCATTTTCGATGTTCTAAACTGCTTTGGAAATCTCGTATTTTGCTAATCAAATTCGATTTAATAATAACCTCTTTTTGGTGTATGAGTTGAGAAAATATATTCTATCTATCACTCAACATTGTGGTTTCGTTAATTGCATGATATTCTGCGATAATACAGGTACTTCGAACTTTCTAGGCTATAAAAGTGGCCAAAAAATTTTCTTTTCACGAATGAGCGTGGATAAACTTTCAAGATAACAAACTAGAAGGCACATTTCTCGTTTCGCTGACTACTGTGAAAACTAGAAAAAATGAACTCCCAAATGAGTTTTTCGGGTCAACATTAAATTATTTAACATATTCAATTTCCATAATAAAGTTCAATATTCTAGGACAATTGGCAAAGCGAGACAAATATAAAACGAGGATGAAAAAATTCATCATTTAATAATTCAATTTTCATAATATATTTTTGTTGCAACTAACAGCTGGGAATTCGGAAGAAGACAAAAAAAGAGAGATATTGATCATGATTTTCAGAATTGTGGAGGAGATGTATGCGAAAAGCGATAGAACTGTTTTTTGTGGAAAATTGATGTTCGAGTATTTTTTTATTAACCTATAGGTAAATTAATTTAAGAGCAAATTTTCTTCACATTGAAAGGCGGTGAGACTTTTACATTATTTTGCAGGTTTATTCCAGTGTGAGCCAATTAGGTCGATTAAGGGTTCATTTTTGCGACGGGGAATTTGAGTTCGAAATGTACGGAAGTAAATTTTATAGGGTTCGAAATAAATTCGAACATAACGAAACGGTTATATTTCGAATTTGAAAATGGGTTTATTTTCGATTTCAAATATTTTACTCCTAAATAAGACCATCATGACGTCGTACGAGTAGATATGAATAGATAGAATAGTCGGGAAAGGAAAAGGTATGGATTGACACTGTTTAACCATGAGCTGCATCGAAAACTGATGTTTACAAAAATAGTTTTGCGCTTTAAGTAGCTGTGCAATGTGGAAGTCTCTGTGAGGTCACGTCGTTTGTATTTGGGACAGACTGTATCAAAATTTTGCTACAAAACATGTAATTCAAAATGTTCAAATCCGCCGTCAGTGCTAAAACCAAAAATATAGCTCATTTAATAATGTGAAAAAATGTATGATCGTTGAGACGTTCGGACTAGTACTCTCATTCAGATGCCAATCGATGAACAATTGAACATAGCCTCTGTATACATGTATCAATGTTCGTATAGGCCTATTTGAAAAACAGAACACGAAAGCAGACTACCACTATTAGAGCACAAATATGATTCGAATGATAATTATAAAATATGAGATTTCAATCGTGATTCGAATAATAAAATAAAAGATTTGATTCGTACGTATCATTCGGACTAAACTGACGACGATGATTCGTGAACCAAATCATTTTCAAAGCAAAAGCAAGATCTTGATTCGAATCCAAGTATTCCTGATTTTGGACAGTCCTGTATTCGTTGGTGATTTTGTAACCTCGATTTTAAAACATCGCTTTTTCCGCCAATTTTATCTTACTTCCCATTTTGCTTAGGCGAAATCTAAAATGTTCACACTTCAAAAAGACACCCCAAACACACAAAAGAAGGAAATGAAGTACACGACATCCGATACTATGATTCATATTTCATCCTATCTCAAATTGTGGCACATATGCAATCGGAAATGAATCATCAATAATGTGGCACCATACGATATTCCAGATTTCAATTTCATGGTGTAGTTCTGTAGTTGCAAAGGCGGATGACATTCGCACGCGTTTTCATAGTTCTTTATTTTTTTAACAGGACAACAAGATTCGAAGGCAATTTTTTTTTTTTGTTGCTGCCAAAAGCAGCGTGGGTCGATCACTTGGTTAAGATAAAAAAAACACGTTAATGAATTCGTTAAAATTAAATTTTTCACACGCCGCCGCCGCCGTCTCAAGGCACTCTCCTCGTTCATCGATTACCAATGCGTGTAAATCGATTGTATGTCAAGAACGACGAACACACCAAAAGTACAGAAGATAACATACCACAAGTATTCGTGCAGAAGATGCTCGACTCGGCATCCGCGGACTAGCTTCCTCGGGCCTGGAGATAAAAAAAAGAAGAAAAAAAAGAGAGAGAAAGGGAAAAAGAGAAGAAATGGACACCAGCAGAGAACACAAACGAGAAGTAGCAAAAAAAAAAAAAAAAACAACAACCAAAACCACTTTTTTTTTTTCCGCTAGACCCACATAAACGCCACCACAAGTATGCAAAGTAAACGCCTACGGGGCACGACAGGTAACCAATATACGCGGCGTATATTTACAAAATGCGAACGCCGAATGTGTGGGCGGCGATCCTCGTATAGGGCATGTCGTACGCGTGTGGCATTTAGGATGGTCGGATATCACGCAGACACCTGATCTGCGAATGATAATACAGCAGCCACGAGCCGACCGTTTGCCTGTCGTTAATCACACAGCCGGTACCTTTTCTTTTCTTCTCTTTATTTTCCTTGCTTTTTGTTTTTCTTTTCTTCGCCGCAGATGACCGGCATTAAAAAGCCTTTAAAAAAAAAAAAAAAGAAAACGACGACGTCGTCTACCGTATACGCACGTTCAACGTGGCTGGTCATGATTACGGCTGGTGTCGCGTACGACGCGGGCAGGACCAGACGACCCATTTCCGAATATCGTTTGTCATCGAAAAATGCGACACTTGTTCGATGGTGCGGCCGACGAACTGGCAAAAGCGACACGCATTGGGTTGCGGTTGCTGTGGACTCGAACCAGGATTTACGATTCGTGTTTTATCGCACACGACAGTTGGCTGCGTGGGCGCTCATCCATTCATCATTTCGCGCCTGCGAACTGACCATTCAGTTTACCGATTCGTACTCACACTCACACATACAACATTTTCACCAAGATCGCGACTTTATGAACAAGTTCCAAGAACGCGAATGAGCGCAGTAATTATTGCACTTTGTGGGCCGACGGGTAGGTTTCGGTTCATTCGGTGTCGACCATGAAAATGATCAGCTGGATCAACTTGGTTCAAAATAATTCGAACTTGCGTGTCGGATGAACGTTATCTGGGGGTATGCGGTAATTAGCAGCTTGCGAGCAATGTGCTCATTTTCCCCACGTTTTTTAAAAGTGCCCGGTTCAGCTGCTGAGGCAGTACATACAGTGCACAGATAAGGAGCAATACCGTAAGTCATAACACACTGGTAAACAGTGGGTGTAAACAGTGGGTGTCAGTATACTGAGGAAATTGGCGAATACCAATGTAACCAGTCGCCTAAACTACACTGCTGTAGCCAGCTGATGCACTTAAGACCACATTTTTGATCGGGCACCTTTGTGTTCGGTTGGCTAAACATCATCACGATCGATGACAACCACCCCCCCCCCAAAGAGACACTGTTATGCGACTGAGTGTCGTTGTATAGCCAGTAGATTGAACAGCAACGCAGTAGACAAACGGTGGCTCGCTACAGACGGCCTGTTTTCGGTTGAAAAAATAGCTGGGGCACGGATTTGAACCTGGGTCTCCCAAGAGTACAGCCACATTTCAGACAACTGAGGTACAAAGGCCACTAAAAATTTCCTCTTGAAAACGGATACCTAACGAAAAAAACAGTTAACAAAATCAGTTTTCACTCTGGACACTCTGTTTTCTGCATTTTAATTATTCTCGGAACGATTCGAGATAGCCACAAGACTCAAGTTGGTATCAGTTAGCAATGGGCATCGTTCAGTTTGACTCGAAAAAAAAAACCAAACTGAACTACGGTGGTTATGCTGTATCTTCACCAATTAGTTATACAGCAGGAGGCGACAATGAAAATTCATACACGGACGCGTACAAACGAAATAACGGAATGAGTCTGTTCGAATCAGCGGTAAGATTAATCTCAGCTAAAATTGTTCGGAGAACACATATTATATTTACACAGCTCATCAACATCAAAAGAGGCGAGTCCGAAATGAAAATGATTCTGCAATTGAAAAGCTAGTCAATTAAAATACGCGCATTCAGCATTCTGTTCGGTTCTATTGATGCAAAAATGGTAAAAGAAAATAAAAGTTTCGAGGTAAAACTGCTTAACAAGAAACAAATTTTAAGAACAGGTTTGTGAATAGAGCAAGAGCAACGAGAGCAGGTCTCTCGAAAGAACAGATATGCTCATCACTACTTGCATGAGAGCAAGATATAATAGAGCTAAACGGAGCAATACGATCACTTTAAACTTGTTCAAGAGAGAGTTTCTTGTAGGTATCACGTTTGTTCAGTTTAAGAATTCTCAAACTTATTTGTCCACCTGTCCCATTATCAGAGAAAAAAGACTCAATACCTCCTGGGAATGAACTGCTTTAAATGAACAAACAGAAAAATTCAGAGACAAATGGTTCCCCAGACTACCACCTCCTCCTTGAATCGCTCCACCACCCTACAGGAGACGGAATCGCTAACTCTGGAAAATACAGACTTAGTTCACACAAACGATAAACTCGATTAAAAAAATTAAATTTTGATAAGCAATTAATCATTCAGAAAATTTAACAATTCATTACTGGCCCGGGAACGATGAGTTGGAGTTGAGGAAAACTGCAAGATTTTTTTGCGAAAATCCCTTCCAACGGGTGTCCAAATGAACATATTAAAAGTTTAACTACCCATCTTGTTTATGCAGAATTTCGTAAGAAATCGTTTTTGTCGAATACCTTTTCTCAAAATTATCGATGTTTTGCGAAAAAATCGCATTTTTTGTGATATATGGAGCCCTTTCGGCGAGATGGCACCGGCGGATCGTGCTAAATTTTTAATACGTTAATTGAGAATTCGATTACAAGAGATTTGAGCAAAATATCTTTGCCTACAATTATTTATAACTTGGGCCTTTTTTATACCTTCATTTTCATCGTTATACACATACTTTAGTATTCATTCGATAAAATAAACCGGGATATTACCATCACCCCTTTAACAAAAAGAGATTTATTTGGAATGGGGCATCTGTCAGCGAATATTTCAAACTTCACTCCTCAACAAGCCGTATTTTCGTTCCTACGGACAGTAGTGACCACACAGAATTTCGCATCAATATCATCAAATCGACATCTTCAATCGTCGGTATCATGTCCGAACAGCTAACTTTCTATCACCCTTAGCCACCTTGATGTAGGCTACCAGCGACACAGAAAAATCACGCTGTTGATTTTCGTGGGCAATAACCTGAGCGAAAAACACGTCTTCGTTTTAAAATGTTTCGACAATCGATGAAAATTAGCTAACCTCACGATGGCCTACGTATCGTCCCTTTCTTCGCCTATACACGCAGTGGCTGCGTATTCGTCCGTGAAGAGAGGAAGCCACAATTTGATCCGTTACCTAATCCGTTTATGGGTCACGATTTAAAAACAAGAGATAATGATGTAGCCAATTTTCGCTCCACTTGGCGCCGCAGAAAACTGTTTCGCATTCGACCGAGCGCCACTTTCACTTTACAATTCCACATAGGTACACGTGTATGTATGTACATATATATATATATATATATATATATATATATATATACACACACACGTATATGTGCGCCTACCTTTCTACACCATCGTCGGTACAAAAAGGTTAAACTGTTGCGGCTGTGACAAATTTGTTGATCTCTCCACCGTGCCCATCCAGGCTGTATAGGTAATTTTTCTCACAGCTCGTCCTCGGTAACGGCGGATGAATGGTTGGATGGATCGTTGGATGGATGGATGGATGGATGGATGGATGACTTCGTGAGCTGATGACGACGCTTGACGATGTGTCAAGCAAATTATTCGTGACCTAGCCGTCAACAAATTCATTTCTCTCTCTTTCTCTTTGTCGCTCACTCCTTCTTTCACTATGAGGTCTCTGTAGCCTCCATTCATTAAAATGATATAATCGATTAGACGTAACAGATGGCGTCGTCGTACAACGTTGTATGTATTAGATTTTTTTTTCCTCTCTTTCTCTCGATTTACGTGTCCTTTTTCTGCATATCGTATCCCACAGAATTTATTTATCGCGATAGCTGGTTGCGGTTAACCGGTTACCATAATATGGGAAATTTGTTTTTGTCCTCAGACGAAAGGGAGGTTAATGAATTGTGTTTTTTTTTTCCTTTCTTTCTTTTTCTCTTTTCTGTTACTTTCAGCAATGCACACACATTACATCTCGTCACGGTTACAAAAATCGGCGCAACGACCATATGGCGTTTGTCCATGACGTGAATTTGGCAATCCTCGAGAGTAGTAAGTATATCCTTCTTGAGCGTTCATCCACAAATATACAGAGGATTTAGAGAGTACTTCGTCGAACATTACCTATCTAACGAGCTGATGAAATTGAAATTTAAAAAAATACTAAATGGCATTACCGTAAAATAAGGCAGCCAAAAAGCTACGCAGCTTCAGAAATCGGAAATCAAGGCGTAGGCTACGAGTCGCCAGTCAGTTTTCATAAATTGACAACTATTTAAAGGTTAGGCAATAAATAAACCGCGGAGGCGCCAAATTAATTCTCGTATTATACTCAAAAAGACGAAAAAACAAAAAAATTTCAATGTTCGAAAAAGTATGTCAACAATAAAAATTAATTCTTTTCAAACATTCATATTGTAGCATACAAAGCTGACAAGGTCTCCACATTTTCTGTATGTGGCAGAGAAAATAGAATAACAGCAATTATTATCGACTGAAATGTTTAACTGACCATAAAATCAATATTTTTATTTAGATCGGTACACATTTTCATCACAATTTTTATATAACTTGACTCCAAACTTCTAATACCACCATATTTCAGAAAAAAATTCAATAACTGGAGATTAGTCTTCATAGCTACATATTAATAGCTTCGTCCATAATAGCTGTTGTCATCTCATAATCATGATAAAATAGTCGCAATAATTTTTGAACTCAAGAAACTTCGAGCTATGTTTTTTAAAAACGTAGAGAGACTTGTACGACCACAGTTAGATCTATTTGTTTGATTGAAAACACTATTCTCAAACTAATTATTTTGAAAATTCCATTCGAAAGTGAGGCTTTTCTCCACCTTTAGATACATTGCATATCCAAATATTCGACAACATATACATAGGATATTCGAAATAAAACTAAACGAGGATAGTAAGAACGTTTTGTTTCATCTGTCCGCAAATAATACAATCCTTAAATCATTTGTCGTAAAAATTTTCGAAAAGTAACAACAGCGAGAAAATTTCAGTCATAAAATTCAGTCAAAATTTTTGAGTAATTCGGTTTGTACGTTAACTACAATTCTGAAGGATGGGTGATCTATAAAAGCAAAATCAAATATTCACAATTAGTTCCAAAAAATTTATGAAGACAATTTTCCTGATGACACATGGACTCGAAAATCTGAAAACGAGGTAAAAATTTTGCAACCAAATTACGGTGATAAAAATTCATAGTTAAAATTATTGAATGAAGCAGAGTAGAGCTTTTTAAAAATGCAACAAAAACTATATGGCGCCGACATGAAAAAGTTTTAAGAAAAGAAATGAAAGTTCACTCGAGAAATTAAAAAAATAGCGGACGATCATTTTTTGGAAAAAATCATGCGCATAATTTTCCGATGAAGCAAGAAATGGTTTTATGTTTTAATAACTGACACGTGGTTTTGAAAAAAATGACTGCTGATAAACTAAACTTTATTGATGTTATGTCGATTCCAAAGATAGCAATTTTAAATGTTTCTTCAATTTACCTCGAATTATGTTGTTGTTAAACTTCTTCTAGTTCGGGAGATAATACTGTAAATAAATGCTACAAAAACAGATCGAGCAGAATTCGATAAGGGCTGCCTTCATAAAATATTCCAAAAAATTCGTGATTAGGGAGACTAAAACAACATACTCGCATCTGCCCTTTAGAGAACAAAATAAAATAACTGGTTTCACTTTACAGTTAAATTAACCTCTTCTCCACATATTAAAAAATCTTTTTTTTACGTATTACAAAATACTACGGGCTAAAAACTGTTGGAAACACTATCACTCCAGAACCATTGGACGAGTTTGCATGAGATTTTGCCAGAAAAAATTGTGTTGTACCAATGAAGGTTTATTGCCATCGAGAAAGTCCGTATCCCCCTAGGGGGCTATGTTACCGATTTTCACCATCTGTGAAAACGGAAAACGGACGCACAAAATTTCGTGAACAGAACGAAAAGAAGTTGAAAAGAGAATTGAAAAAACTTCTCCCCCTCTCTTTTTTCATCACCTAACGACTGATTGTCGGTGAGGCGGATACACAGGGTGGATATGATTCTCTCTGTCTCACTCAGTTTCGTTTTTTATTTTATCGGATTTCATTTGGGTCCCCAAAAAATGGGTTAAAATGATTATTAGACACTAAACAAGCGCAGTTGGGGGTAATAATAACTCGCAATCGATAATGATTCACAGACGACTTCTGATGCACCCAGAAATGATGACCAACGGCAGATGAAAAGAGACGTAGACAGCGTGTACTCGCAACCGGTTTCACTCCGAGTAAGTAATAACTCTATGTGCGCGTACTACATTTTCTGGTCAAAACACTTCCCACAGCCTGTCCGAGTACTTCGTTTTCCACTCATTTTTATTTATTTCTCTTTTTTTCCCTACTTCCGAACTAGTTTCGAGGTTAATTGAAAACGCTGCGATTTTATTTCTTCGGCCACTGGTTCACCGTACTCTACACACAAAGGTAACACCACCAAAGCAATTACCGCGTAGACGGTTTTCAATTTTTAATTGTTCTTCGGCTCGACCAATTCGCCGTTTCTTCGTCAGCCAACGTTGATTATACGATTGTTTTGGGACCGAAAAATGGAAAATAAACAAAAGCAAAGCACAAAAGAATCAAAATCGCTTACAGATGATTATTTTCTGGGCTTGCCGACCGTGTGAGCCGCATCGAACACATTGTCATTGTCGTACACGTGTTAATTTCTTGCGGAGGGCTAAGCAGCACAGAGTATGCAAATTCGAGTTGGTTTCAATGTCAAGTTTGCGTTACCAAGTGCAGCTTACGGACAACGTACGGAAAGAGATGGATATAGACTGCGACGGGCAGTTATTTCGTTGGTAACGCTCAAAAAAGAAGGACGCGAAATGAGCACTGATTTCGCGCCCAAAAACAGCGCACAACCCGAAGGTCCACAAAATCGAAACCGTATCCCATCATTCTTTCACATGCACAAAGTCTTACGAAGATTTACAATGACCACAGATTTTACAAACATGAACCTTATTCAAGCTAGTGAAAACGAAACTAACAATAAACACTCGGACGACTGACCGTGTTCAACTTGATGATGAATTGCATTTAAAATTAATTTTTTTTTTTTAAAAACATAACACCGTCTCATCCTACCACCCACTATATGTAGGATAAAAATATAGTCATGTATTCGAAACTGTTTTTTAAAAATTGAACAATTGAAAAAATTTATATCAAAAATATGTCCTTCAAGATAAGAAACAATACCTCCTTAATTGAGAAGCACTCTCTGTTGTTGTAAAAGCTGCTCTAGTGAACAAATACGCAATACAAGTCAAGTCTGCCCGTTTTTATAAGATATAAATTCGTACTTTCTAGAATTTCTCTACTTTATCAGAGTGCAACAATATGTAACTACGTCGTTTTTTCCGTTTTTTCGCATTTTTTTCTCAATTTCTTGCCATTTTCAATGCATTTGAGCAAAAGAAAAAAACAGTGCCCTATAAGCAAGCAGACTCAATCGTTTAATATGTCCTATTTTTACAGCTGGTAACATATATATAATTTGTTATTTCGGTGGAAACGAAGTCATTTGTTTTTTTGCTAGTGTGCGTATGTTGAATACAATCAAATACACACGCACATTAATAAATTTTTCTTATTTCTCTCTTTCCTTCTACTTTTGCACCAAAATTTGTGCTAAATATTACCGCTATACTTGCACCAAGACCTACAGCAGGATTCGTGCCAGCCGCCTTCAGCTTTTAGTTTTTACCCCGCTGGTGAAAACAGAAATGTGAACCGCGTTAAAAAAAATAAGAGATCATCAAAGACCGCAATGAGCCTGTATCAACGTTATGTATGTATTTGAAAATAAATTTACTATATTTCGATAGAATATTACTATATTAAAACAAAAATAGTTAAAATTATGAATGGAATGAAGAAATATCCCAGAAAATCTATACAAATCCGTACTCTTTCTTTTGATTTTCAAAAAATCCGGATAAATCCATACTTCTGGCAACTCTGATACAAGTGATTATAACAACTAAACTCGAATTGCAGTCACCTCAGTGGACTAAACTTAATGTAGCATTAGTAACTGCGATAAAAGCATACAAAAAATTAGAACAAACTATGAAACGTTTGTAATCTTGCAACTGAAACAATTTGCCTTATTTTGCTCCATTTGGTCATTTATCAGTGTCAGTTGTAAGCAGAGATTTGCGCATACTTTGGAACAATCAAGGACATTAAAGATAATATAATTCAATTATCAATAGGAATAAAAATCTTATATGAGCAAGACAGAGATTAAGATCAAAACCTGACTCTCCAAGAACAAGATCAAAACCATGTACAATGGTCTTGGTCTTGATCTTGATTTGATATTATTTTAGCTCATACCTAGTTAATTTAAGGAAATCATTTACTTTACTATATAGGTGAATGAAAAATGCAACTTTATGAACAAGACTGATGGTGAAAAAACAGGGTTTTACTGACGAGACTTCACAATAGACAAAAAAATAACCAAATGGGGAAAAAAATACATGAACAGGGAACAAAATTATTTGTTTCCCTGTTTAAGGACTATTTTCACACTGTTCAAATAACAGTGATGAGCCAATGAGGAAATTCAAAAACTGGTACATATTCATAAAATTTTATCACTTTCTTCTTATTCACTTTTTCATTTTTTATAATTGATACGACACATTGGTACCAAACAAGTTTCTGGCATGGCTATTTTATAATTTATAAAACTAAAATAACTATAATAATTCAAAATATTTTTTCATTCACCTATATAGTAAAATACCTCACCATACACAGTCGAAAAGTAAGAGATTGCCACTCGTATGTGATTGCAGCACTAGCCTTTGGCTTATGCTGCAACTTTGTAACTCGTCCACAATCGCTTACTTTCCTCCCTTGTATAGTAATATACTATTAAATATGTGGCTGAACCAGTAGCCACCCATTTCTGATTTTACAGCTGATGGAGCTGTATTTTGTTCCTATAGAATTTCATTACAGATAGATCTCCACGATACCACTGGGCACTAATAGAGGCAATCAGCCCTTGCAAGGTTCACAAGAAATGTAAATTGTTAAATTATTCATTCATTCAGCCACGTTAAAATATCTCATTAGCATCTAGCCTTTTTGAACACGTACAAAACACCTATCTCGCATTAACCGATGCTTTCCTCTCAACATTTATGATGGAATGTACTCATTGTAATTTAAAATTTGTAGTCATAAACTGATAAACACAGCTTGAAACTTGTCCTACTATGGCTGGCGATAGTTTTTAACTTAAATCTTGTAAAGGTTTAGTTCAACGCCGCTATAAACTAGAACATTTTCACAACTCAAAGAGTTACATAGCACTGAAAGCGCCAGAGAGCACACTTAGGTTCCCAAAGGTTTGTGAAAAATACTCCAAAGGGAAAAGGAATATATTTGTTTTAAGCAACCTTGGGATCGTTATTTTTGACGATTTGCAAGATGAGTAAATCGAAAAATTCCGAGTAAGAGTTTACAATAACACTACAGTTTCTTGATTATACGTACCATGTACTCGAGTACTACATTACTGCAAGGTTACACGACCCAGCATCAAATAAATTTACAACCAGATTAGGGTCTTACTTAATATTAAAATAATTAAAAAAAAACAGCAATAAAAACGCATTGTTAAATCAATTGAATTTGAGCATTACACGTCAACTGAAATAGACATTTTCTTGATTGAGTACATTAAAAATTTCAAAAATAAAATCCTTGTCAAACAAACAAAATTTACAATTATAACGTTGGAAATTAAAAAAAGTAATAAAAATCTTCTAAACAAACACTGTAATTGAGTTTTATCGGGCATCGGTCCAAGTAAAATTAGACAGTTTAATGGAGATGAGAATTTTACTCACTAGTCCCGGAGGGAAACACACGATTCAAAAATTTGCTACCAAGTAAGTTAAAATATAATTTCTTGAACATTAAAATCAATATTCATCCGCTAAAAGGTGTACCTATAATTTATAAAGAATAGATAGCTGGTAAGGTACGAGTATATTGTTATGAATGTCTATGAAAATACATGAAATTAAGTGTCATAAAAGGGTTAGAATATATGACTAATGAGATCAATTAGGACCGAGAAACTTTCCAGCTGAAAACTTTAAACATAATTAAATTTTGAGAAATGACAGAGGATTTGAATAGTAAGCAAGAAAAATCGGGTTACTAAAATTTTCATGCTCTAAGCATTGGGCAATTGTAAATCCTCTGGCCAAGGACAACTCAATACCTAGAGTATTTTTTCCTTCGAATATTTTTTTCAGTTTTGATTTTTGCAAATTATACTTAAAATCAATAAAACTGAAGTTTTCAATTCACATTCATTATGACATTGATATTTATGATAGATTCTTCATATAAGATGATGAGACGGATATGGTTTGCCCTCAGCAAATAATAAAATTTTAAAATTACTTTTTTGAAAACAAAATTCCCCAAAATTAAAAATAAAATGCCATGAGCAACTGACATTTAGGCTAGCCACCTAACTTTAGTCTATACCCTATGAATTTTTTACCTCTTTAAATTTTTTCTTCCCTCTAAATTTTTTTGCCCTTTGCCTCTCACACTCATAGCACCCATTTGGTGCCTGGTACAGAGTGTTTGTATCATACCTACACTAGTACATATTTTAAGAAACCAGTTATTGGCTTCCCTCTTTTTGTTTTTCTCTCTGCTGAGCAGAAAATAAAACCAAACACACTGTAAACTTTTTGCAGCTCCGTCAACTAGTGTTTGACCGCTGTACAACAAAGTAAAATTATTTTTCTGTCTCTACATTTTTAGTATTATATACAATGCATTTTATTATAGCTTGATTTTTTAAACTTTCGGGCATTTGGCTCTACTTGGATTCCCCACTCAGTGTCTTTTTTGGGTCAATTTCCTACCAATGAATTCCCACTCAGTGTCCTTACTCTGTTAAATTTGGTTTCTTTTATAAAAATATGCATGGTTTAAAATGGTAAAATGGACAATGGCTGACTAAGAATATCTAAATAAGGTAAATCTTTCATTCACTTCATTGTAGGTGAATGCCCTAGTTTGTGATAGTGTAGTGTTTTAGGATTTAATGTTGGTGTGATTTGGTTGAATTCTACCACCTTGGGTTACATACCACAATCTAATTGAACTTAACCATGAGGAACCAAAGAACTTCGTAGAAACAAGAAATGTAGAAAGGGGAACAATGATACTGAAAGCAGGTAAGTAATGCAATTTCAGGCTGTTTTCTCCACATTATGTTTGTTTTGAATCAATTTTTGTGATTCTGTCAACCACAAAGGTTATTAGAAACTATACGTTGCAACTCACTTGTTCATTCTACAGTTTTTCCTAATAAAATAATAATACATATACTCATATACAGAGCTTGACTTAAATTAAAATCATTATATTTGAATGTCTATCCTTTCAAGCTTTTGTACAAATTCACTATATCTTATCCTATATGAAATACATTTGCCAGTTATAGCCAGTGGTGGAATGGCTGTGTGGTTAAGTTCACCACTTTTAGCTGGCAAATATGTAGATACCAGGTTTGATTCCCCAAACTAACAATACCTACATCTGGTTACCCTTAACATGTGCTGGATATGCTCGCACCCTAGTGGTGCATGATGCAACTTGTAACTCTCCTTCATAACTTAAGTTGCCAATAGATGGTGCCCTACATAATGGAAATATAACCCATGTAGGTAAAGTAGGCCTGTATATTTAAGTGTAAAAGGTGTTTTTAGCTATGCCCATCACATAGAATCTAACAATGCATATTATTCAACTCAAGTTGAGTCTCTCTAGAGGGCAGTGTGTGGGAACTGCCATATATTGCCCTATATCAAATACATTCGCCAGTTATAGCTGGTGGTGGAATAGTGCGAATAAGTTCACCGCTTTTAGCCGGAAAATATGGAGGTACCATGTTTGATTTCCCAAACCATCAATACCTACATAAGACATCTTCCATTTAAACAATTAAAAAACAAAAAATAAATAAAATGCGACCATCAGTCAGCAAAAACAAAATTGTTTCACTGAGTTAACAAAAATATAATTGCTTTGCTATATACCGTTATCGACGAGAATAACAGAGAATGAAATTTTACAAGTAAATTAAAGTACCAACTACCTACTTCAGAGTTGGAGCTTGATATAAATGTGGACGAAAAATTAATTTGTCAAATGATAAAGCAACACTGACATCTAAAGCTTACAAGTTTCTTTTATCTGAACAACGTGACAATTTATAGAGACGGTATAAGCTGTCAATACTTGGCATTACATTTTGAAAATAAGGCACGTCCCAGTAACGATTTTCGATAGCAAATTCTTTAACCAAATTTTTTCTTTCACGTTATTATCGCGCGAATGGAAACCCTATGGAATGAAACGAGGAGAACAATGATTGTAAACACTCGATGTATTATTATGTAAATAAAAGAACGAAAAAAACGAAAGAAAAGTAAACCCTATTTTTGACAGAATGATCGGATTTCAGACATGAGCTACGGTTGGAATGAGGAAAAATGCATCGATCTCATCAGAGTCATTCTTCGTCAGAGGTATAACCTTCGACATGATATTATCGCTTAGAAACTACAGTAAAATACAGAAGAATTTTTCGTCGATTTGAAAACTACTCTCTGGAAAGGATTACGGTATTCTTACCATAAATTTTCGTAATTATTCGATTCATACGAATGACGACGATGCAAATCTAGAGAGAGTTCTACACTATTCTTGGTAGGTTGGCACAAAAAGTAGAGGAGCTACGAAAACTGAGTGATCGAAAATTTTTGCTACTATGTTTTAACAGATTATAACGGAAGTTCAAAAGCTAACAACGTCGACAACGCTGTCATTTCTTTTCACTAATTAAAAATCAGATGCAAGAAAACATTTTTTTTGAAACAGATTCACCTCTTTTCATACAAAGAAAAAATTTTCACATAGTTCGGAAACAATGACGATAGAAATAAAATTTACAGTCTTAGGAATGAAAAATGCGCGTATCGACTTCCAGCAAGTGATCATAAAATATCGCGCGATATGAGCGAACAAATTGTCTGATTAAAATCAGAATCGATAAGCTCGATAAGCGTCATAAAAGAGACCTGTGTACGAAATTTTACGGTAACTGACAATAATTAGGCCTGTATTTTGCAGAAAGTGTAATAATTTACCCTCACATATGGCATCCTCATATGACGAAGTTGCCCACAAGAGACGGGTAGAGTATTTCGATAACAAGAACATCAAGAGTGTTCTGCACCACACTAACGTAAATACCTACATACGAAAATAAGCGATTTCGCCGGAAATTAATGTTGAGCAAGATTTCGAGAAAAACTGCAAAAAAAATAAGAATACTCAACTATATTAACAACTAAACGTAAAGAATTTTGAAATTTGGCGGGTAAAACTCATTTTTTTACAAGATTTCCTCAATTTTCCTTGCTCGTACATCAAGTCGATTTAATAGGTCTAATCATGACGTTGACAAATTATGATTGGAAACCCGAGGGGATTCGAAGTGCGAAGCTATGCAACTTACGTCTGAAGATACACCCGAATGAAGGTATAAGAAAAAAAGAAACCACCTTCCATGAATGAGCTGTTCGTCTGTATGGGAAAATCTAGCTGTAGAGTAAACAGGCAAATGTGATCCTCGTGAGCATTCCCCAAAAAAGAACGTAAATGGCAACATTCTACTCTTGGCCTATACTAAGCTATTAATACGGAAAAGATTTACATCATATCGATAAGTCGCAGTCAATTTCTAAAATCAGCCTTTATGGAAAATACCTAGGCACTTTCTATTTTGAAGTCAAATGCTATAATGAATCCGCATTATATCTTTTGACTGAATGAAATTAGACATTATATAAAATTATAATGCGCATCACTCTCACGCATTTTCTATAATTTCATAATAGAAATGCAGGAGAAGGATGTGCATAGTAATAGACAAGCCCTGAAGCACCACTCCAAGGCGCTTTGACTTGTGCCAGCCGGCAGTTTTTACTAACATACCTAGGTAACACTGTAGAATTTATTGTTTTGGAGGAAGATACGAACATTTTATTTCATGTCTGTGTGTGGTTGTGTGGATAGTGGCGCATGAACATCAAATTTGAGGGAATAATTAGTGAAATAATATTGGGGAAATATTTTCGGGAAATAATTAACGGCTTGTATGTTTGTTAAAGTGATAATGTCTAATTTCATTCAGTTAAAAGCTATTTGATCGCAAAATAGTAAATGCCTAAGCATATTCGAAAAATTCTGATTATCAAATTTGACGGAGACAGATATACAGAATGTTCCCGTAAAAATGGATCAAATGGCTTCAACTCTTGAACGAGTGGAGGTATTTCAAAAGTTGTAAGGAACATTTTCTAAAGATTCCTTCATCTAATTTACACAGATGTAATTGTTTCTTCAATTTCTTTCAATAAAATTGTATTTATTGAAAACCAAATACTAATGAGAAGATAAAAAGTGAATTTTATTTAAAACGTTACAATCCTATTCTAGTTGTTAAGGTTTTTCATTAATTTTTTCTAGTTTCAAAAAATGCCACTAAAATATGTAGGTACTAATCAGAATCGCATAGCATTTATTTCTCAAATAATAACACTTTCTTAAATAAAATTGCAAAAAACTAACAGCACCAATGTGGCTAATATAAACTAAAGAACTCTAAAAAAAATAGTCCTTAAAATTTTGGCGTTATTTTAAAACTTATTTACGATTGTAGTATACTGGCGTAGGTGTCGCGTCTTTTCTTTCTTTCTCCCCTTTGAATGACTTGGAATTAGAATTTTATTCCATATTTACACAAATTATTTTTAAATAGTCTACTAAAATGGTCAAAAGTAAGAAATTTATCGGGTGACTTCACAAATTTAAGACTACACGTATTCAAAACAATACCGACGTAAATTCTCATACATGGCAATAAAATTATAGCAAAATTATTCTACAATAAAATAAAATGAAATAAATTTAATAAATGGAACTTATCCCTAAAAAATCAGCCAGGAAGAAACATGCAAGTTGGTTGATGTATTGATAATTTGTATTTTACCCTGAAGAAAAGGAATATGAAACGTGGGAAAAAAGAGGAAAAGAGAATAAGAGGAAGAGGAAAGGAGGATGGGATATTCAAGAAGTTTGTTTCCGTAAATCCTTATCAACAGATTGAAGAAATGAAAATTATCCATCACTTTTCATTTTCGTAGTCATTGCTTTCCTTTCTGCAAATGAAAATTCTGAAATCCATACTTTTCCTGTGCTTTATTAGTATTTATATGCCAATATTATAGTTGGTTCATTCATATCCAAGGGCGTATAATACCTACATCAGCCTCGTATGAAACATAGTTTCTGTCTATAGCTTTACTAGTCCATAATAACTCGTGTTTCACTGTAAAATGGCAGAATCCACAGCTGAGCCTACAGGCGTCTAAGATGAAAAATGCAAGGGTCTCAAATTCATGAACACCCTCCTGCTGATATTACCGATGAATTTTCCACACATTGATATCGTCGTTCAGACTGGTCGATATATCACAACAAGGATACCGTATTGTCCATTCCCACAAGCCTGCCAGGCAAATGGCACAAACTGATGACGCAGCTACTTTCGAACAATTCAGGACGGAGACAAAGGGTCTTACTTCACGCGAGTGCCTCACTCTAGCCTGCCACCGATAGGTAAACTGCAAATCAAATTAGCAATTTTACCTGCAACATGCAGTCACTGAAAGCTGCTGCACCGCGATAACAACAGTCAGCGAATTCGCAATTTCGACGACGACCACGATGATGATAATGGTACTGACTCGACAAAGGCACACAAGTACGCTCACGAACTACAACACTTGCAAGCACAGCACGCATTTAGAATGGAAGAGCAGCGCACCGTGGACGAGACTATCGCCAAATTTTCGACCGACTTGCAAGCGTTATTCGCCGATTTTGGTAATTCGAGTGATAATTTACAATAATACTGGGGTATACGAAAGATCACAAAAAAGTTGGACACTTTTTCACGAAAAACGAGAACAAAATGGGCACGAATGCATTGCGCGAAAAAGCATTCTCACCGAATCACAATATTACTGTATCTCGAAAAAAATACCAAGCACTACAAAGTGCGACGCGCACTCATCATCACACGACAGCACGAGAGAGCACTGCACAGGTGAACTGGTGGTGTTGGTGTTTGTGTTTGTGGTGGTGGCGATAGTTACCTGTACTGCACACACAACCTTCGAGTACACTATGCCACATACATTACGCTGTATACTGTGCGCGCAGACACACACATACACAAATACCACGACGTCCAGAGATGTGGTCGTTGGACGGGGCGGGGGAGGAGGCGGCTGGGTTAACAGGGGCGCCACAAAACGTCCATCGAGATTTGACCATCACAGTTTTGTTATGGTACGACAACAACGACGGCAACACGCTGGATTATGCAACCAGACGTCACAACAACTCGACAAAACATGGAAAAAATTAAAATGAAGTTTTAGAAGGTGCCTGCTGCTGTTGTTGATGATGACGACGTTGTCGTTATTGTTATTGCTACTGCAGCAGTTTATCGAACGTCGCATATCTCTGCAGTTTTCTTTTTCTACTTCTGTTTCTTTTGATCTTTCACTCTCTCGCACTATCTCTCATTCAGATATGTTTTCCACGATGCTGTCTCTATTTTCTTTCATTCCGGCACACACAGGTAGATATTTTATACAGACACCCATGTAATAAAGTATCGTACGTACTATCGTATAAACAAGAAGATGAAAAAAAAAAAAAAGGAATTGGTACGCGTGTTTGCGATACCATAGCCCCCTCCCCTACCAAAAGGAGGAGAAAAATTAAAGACGCGCGCGCTTTACACAAACCCACCAATATATACGAATTCGTGGGAAGGTGAGACTGATGCACGCAGATAACTCATAGATTAATAGAAAATACTTCGATAATTTTTTTTTTTTTTTTGCCCTAGGTCCTCAATACATCTTTGAATTTCCTTCTCGCTAGCTCGTCTTCTTAGGACTGGCCAGCAGCTGATCGTATTGACAGACCATGGAAATTCGTGGAAAACACAATATCGAGTTTATGGCAATTACTTGGACGACTGATTTAACGGTAGTCGTCAGACACAGACAAAATTACTACAGAAAGTGCAGTGCTATACTCTTGCATGGTTTCATCGTGCTCAAACGGGCGAAGAGTACTGAACCACAATGATGACAGCAATTCAACGACGCAACTTTTCATCTAGAACGTTTCAACCATCGAGATTCCCAAAATGACGACGACATAGGCTACATATGTCTGATTACTTTTCCCACTTTTTCAATATTTGGAACTTTTGTTTTTTCTACAAGTACTTAAGTTCTGAGTAAGAAGTTACCTATTCCAAATAGACATGAGCAACCTCATCTGAAATCATTTCATTTTATTGGGGAGGAAAAATCAAAAAAGCGCTTATTTTTTGGTCAAAAATTTGGCCAATATTTCGACCATATGTTTTTCACTAATCTTTTCTCGTCCAATGTTTTTTTTTTTTTTTTTTTTTGTACAAATATTACGTGATATTATATTTGTTAATAGTACCTACACGACCAGAATTCCGAGAAAAAATACTGAATTATCTAAAAATAAAAACTTCAAAAGAAAGAAAAGACACGTTTAATCCATTGCCGTTATATTTTGACTGAAATTCTTAAACCTCTGGGTTGTTATAGAAGAGGATTTTGGGAAAGAGAAAACGATCAAGATTAATTCAAAAGTTAAGATAATTATTTTAAGAATTAAAAAATTCTAGCACAACATTACTACGCTAGAATATCCAGATGGCTTATTCATCGATCAAGAATCTTAAAATCATAAGAACCTCGATGTATGCAAAATGAAAGTTCTTCAAAAAAATAAAATTCAACTAAAACGTAACCAACACACGAGTATACAAATAAATCCTGGCTCTCTTTTCTCCTGGTCTCCTGGAATACCGTATTAAAAATAAGCGCCCCTCGACGTCGCAGTTCACTGCGCCTTTATTAAAAAATTATTGCTTAATGCAATGCAGAAAAGACGCACGTAACCCCTTACGTCGTAAATACGAAAAAGATACTTCGAGCAATACACGCGACTAGCTTTTCTCCAGCAGATTTTTTTGCTTCAGATTTTTCTCGGAAACTACTAAATCAATAAGCATCAAATTTCTCTCTAACCTAATTCGTCCTGTATAAGGATAATCTTTCGCGAAAATTTCAACCCTATTTCCTCTGTAGTTTTCTTAAAATCATGAACGCAGAATCTAGGCGATACGTTTATGCGCAATATACCTATAATAATTTTATTATAATACATACCTACATTAAAAAAAAAATTAGGTCAAAATGGAGAAATGGTATTAACAGATTTTTTTTTGTCATGAAACCGACAATTTTCGTAATTGTCATCTCTAACCATTCCGTGAGGTCAATTTTATCAACTCAGTTTATCAACTCTGATAACTACAATGAAAATTTATTTTTCACGCATCATATCAAGATTCAATATGAAAGCATTCGCATTCGCTATGCGTTAATAAAAAAAATTCGATGATATTTAAAAAAAAATGCTCGAAAATTTACGTTTAAAGATAATTTTTTATAAACTGTGAACAGATCGAGATGACGATTCAACTTTCTGAATGAATTTTCTCGAATTTGAGACTCATCTAGAATGTTTTTTCGCCTCCGAAAATCTTGGTTATGAAAAATTTCAAAAACATCTTTAGACCAATTTTCAAAAATCCGTTTACAAACGCATACAAATAACTTATTGACACCAGTTTCATAACATACTAATAGAATGGCATAGGGCAAGACTAGAAAAGGCGAAATTTAAATTATATTTTTTAACTAGCACAAAATCTTCAAGCAAGAAATTTCTAGTTACATGCGCTACCAGACAGCACATTCTGCATAACTGATAAAATTTAAAAATGATCAAAAGATTTTCAAAGTCATTATTGAAACTTTAAAAAAATCATAACTTTTTGGGCAGAAATTTTAACATATTCTTGCCATGGATCTATACATCGTATTCATTATTCGCTATTTCTTGGTGAAAAGAGTATCTATCTATTTGAGTTTGATAATTATTCGATTCCCAAACAAGGGGTCTCATTTCCTACAAATAAAATCCTTGATGGCTACCGACCTAGTTGAACAAAATTCAAACCAAAAGTTGAACGAGTTTTCACCGTACAGGTCCCAATTTTCGTCTGATAATCACAAAGTTTGGTACTGTCATTAGTATTAACGCGAAGACTAGACCTATTGATTTTCATGCGGACAACAACGGATCCAGATGAAACAAAGTGCACGGAAATTCAGAAAGCATTTATTTTCTCTAACCTTAAGTTTCAGGAAAAAATTTCGGCAGTTTTCAGGCCAACTTGAGCCAATTAGACAGATAAACAAAATTTCCACAACTGATCTATTTATAGTCTCAGCATCTTTTTCAAACCATACCTACCAGTTTAATTCGAGTCTCAAAAAACAGATGCACAGACGGATAGTACATTTTTATAATCTCTGTCCAGCGTTGGAAGGGCCCCACAATTTGGAGAACACCTATAAAGATGGAAAATACGTTGACGTCCATGTTTCGATTAAGTAGGTACAATATTTAAACAAAAAAATACTTTTAATGAATCAAGTCTAAATAAAGTTTACCAAAATTATTAATAGTTTTAATTTTTACATTTCCTCAACGACGTTCAAACAAGATAACCAACAGGAGAAAAAAATACCTACGAATGAAACCGAATCTTAAACATCGAATAGGCTACCATGACCTTCGTTAATGCGTACCAGATTAATGAAGACAGCGTAAAACCCCTTCAAGCAAAATAGAAACAAGTATCTTCTGGGAATGACAATTCGTAAGAAATCGACCAACCTTTTTTCATGGAACAATTAAAATTAGTTTTGTGAGCCACTACGCAACTTCCAATTTAAACGAACAACTTTTAATCTATTGAGTTAAGAGTCGGCACTAATTAACTTATCGATGAAGATGAAATAATAATACAGAAAATTTATAGTTTCTCTTTATTGTAACCAGCAGAGTTATTTAAAAAGAGACCATAATATTAATTGTACAGATAGTTTAATAATTTGAGAGAAGTAACTGATCGGAAGGGGTAATTTTTGGTCAATTAAACATATATATTTCATATATAAAAGCCACTTGTCTGTAACGTTTATCACGTGACCAGTTTCACAGATATAGCTAGCTATGTGTATATTTCAATTTCAGTTTCACTCTAAATCTTTTCTTTTCTTCATTGTGCACCTGATTCATTGAAAATTCGGACACATTTATGGTTTACGTAGGTCTGTGAATTATTGCTGCGTAGCAGCATTGGGTACTTATCACCACTGAAGAACGACAAGGTATTCTAAAGCAAGAAATGATTCTTCAACTTTATCACACTGTTACCGTGTGAGTAATGCAAGTACTGCAGCCGTAGAAGAACATGTCGAAAGTAGAATTTGTGGCAAGATGAAATATTAATGTAAAATTTCGCTGAACATTACTTTTTCAAATGTGAAATATTTTCACAAAATTTAGTGTTAACATTTCTTGGTTAAAGAAAAAAAAAAAAAAAGGTAAGTCCAATAATGCATTTTTCAGCGAAGCGAGAATAAAAAACTCATGTGATGAGAAAATATAAGAAATTTTACAATAATATTTTATCTTGCCCCAAATTCGTCTCTCGACACGTTCTCCTACGACCGCGGTACTTTCAACAACGTTACAACTCACGGTGACAAGGTGATAAAATGAAGTACCTACAATTTTTTTTTTATCATGTCATAAAAGACAATGTTCTTTGGGTAATTTATGCAGATCTATAAATAAAAAAACTTATCTACCGGTAAACTCTGGGATATAACTGCTTTAATGATAAGAAGGTACCAACGATAAAAATGAATTTTATTTTTATTTTAAAATCGAAACATTTAATATTCTTTGAAACCTGTTACAAGCGATTCATACAAAAAGGTTTTCAATAATGAAGTTAAAATTATTCCTTGGAAATGATTTTTTATTACTGTAGTTATCCACATAATAAGTTACTCATGAGCAAGTAGCTCTTTCTAAACTACTGGACCGATTTGATGATTTCAGCATCATTTAAAAAGGTTGGAAAGGTACCAAAATGCGATGAAAATTTGAAAATATTTAAATACCATTTTACTCTCTCTGTAACATAAAAAGAAAGGGACACTCTAACTTTAGCTTGTTACCAATTGTGTACGTTGGAAGGCGGGAGGAAGAAAGAATTTGGGATATCAAATTCAAACTATTTCGTTTCGAGCTGGGAATATCGGTTACCACGAAAAAAGCAGGAAAATTTCACGAATATCATTTCACGTTTTCTGCACAGGTCATCTGGTACGGATCATGCCCTATCGAGTCAAACATTAAAATTTGAAAAGGATCTGAAATTTCGCACAACAGTCACGTTTATTGGGTATAGGGAAGAGACGCGTAAAAATGTGCGAAAAAAACATTTTTCAGCAGAGCCGAGATAAAAATCTTATCAATGCTTCACTTTTCACTCGCATATTTTCTTCCGAATTATTTATTAGCAATGGTCTAGGGATAACTAAAATTCACAACAACCAGCATAATAATGAAATTTTGTTATTATGCTATATATCTTCATTTTCTCAAATACATTTTTGGCCAGGAAAAGTGCAATATCCATGCTCATCATTCGTGGCACTTACAAGAAAGTTAGTGAGAAAAACTTGTTCAGTTGTTTTGTTGTTGTTTTTTTTAATTTTTCAAGAATTTTGGCACTTGAAATTTAAAACATTACAAATTCGCCGTGCACTCGGGAAATGATTTACCGTAAGCAGTATATTTACCCCCAATTTTGATGAAAATAGAATGCTGTCACGAGGCGAAAATATTAGAGGACAATAATTATTATACCTTCTCCTCACGACGAAAGATTGAGGAAAAAAATTTAAGTTAAATCATAATGATTAATAATGAAAGAATATTGTACATAGCCTGCATAGGCTATATCGCTGAATGACGCAAATGTGAGCCATGTCCGGCGAGTACCACGCAAAATAATTTAGTTTTCTTGGGTAAAATGTGTTTTTTTTTTTTTTTTTGTTTTTTTTTTGCAGCAGTATTAGAGTCGAGAATGATGAGGAGTTGTACACGAAACACATTACGATAGATTTATAGCCTATGGGCGTTCTGTTTGTTTTCCACCGGGTTTTATCATTATGGGTGGTGCATGCATCGTTCGACGCAACATCGGATGCCAATTAGAGCAAGATTCCAGCATTTGTGACCAACATCGCAATTTCGAAGGAAAAATAACAGTCGATCTTTGTACGCTGGAAATCTGGATATGAGGAGGTGAAAAAAGGATAGATAGGCCAATACGTGGGCACATTTAATGTAACTCATAGAAACGACTCGTTCGCATCAAAATACGATTAAATCGCGTCTTTTTTTTCTGCCTTTTCCTCTCTCTCGCTCTTTATATCTCTCTTTCTTTCGCTCTCTCTCTGACGTACATACCTCTCTTCCTCTCTCGCACCATCTCAATCCACTTGTGGGCCGTATTTTAATTACCAGTCAAATTAAATAAATAGCCTTATAGCAGCAGCGGTCGCAGATATTCCAGCCAAATACACAATTTTCCTCTTCGTATCGGATCCGCTGGCAAATGACTCGATTAAAAGTATTATGTCATGCCATAGTCTGCTGGTTGTGGGAGAAGAAGAGAAGATGCCTGTTGATGAAGTGCTACTTAAAATTGCGGATTACGTCGGATATGTTTGTGGCTTTTTTTTTTATCTTTTTCTTTTTTGTACGTACTTCGACGACGCTCTTTCCGCAGTTATCTACGAAATAACCTTGCGTAGGAGTCTGATGGCTCCGAGAACCGTAGTCAGTCTCTCTCTCTTTGATACCGGTCCGAGTAAAAAGAAAGACAACTTTCTGAGCAAGAAAGACAAATTGACGAAAACAGCAACAACAACACCAATAATAATAACAGCGACAATGTACCGAGACAGATGGACTTAATTGCATAGGAGAAAGAGGGAAATATTTTAGAAAGTTTTTCAATTTTTTTAAAAATCAAAAATTTCGTTTTTCTTTAAAATTAAAAATTTTATTTTTATTTTTAGGCAATACTTTGGCAACTACAATTCACAATTGGCACTCAAAGGCCAGCCAACAATGGCCTAGCGTTCGTTCGTACTTCCCATTAGTCGAAGACTGATAAAAGTCGAGAACGATTAAAAAGAGTACGAAATTAGAGGCGTGATTGCGTGGGAGAGGGAATTTGAGATGAAAAAAATTAAATTTTACATCTAATTCAGGCAACTGTGTACGCCATCAATGTCAAGGAATTCGAATTTTTGTCACTCCTCGTGAGAGGAGGAAGACTAAAGGACACAGTAGATAGAAAAACTAAGTTGCGAATAGTGTCGTGATGGAAAAACGCAGAGTCATCCATCTGCATCGAGTCAGAAAAGTACAGACTTCTTCGAACACTGACGTCAGCACAAAGCCAAAGGCAAGAGAATTTTTCCGGACAGTTGTACAATGCGAGTAAAATACTGAATCAAGTCTAATCTAAGTTTAACTCGCCAATTTCCGTGCGTTAACTCGGGTACATTTTCCCATTGAAGAGTTAACCCATAATAGTTTAATAGTTTTTGATCTATTTTTGAGCTATTTCTTTCGTAATTTACATTTATTTCTTTCTTTCTTTATTTCTTTATTTTCATTTCTATCGAGCTTTGTCCATTTCATCCAGCAATTTAATTTTAAACCAAGTACTGATGCTTCACGAGTAAGGTTGTTTTTATGTGATTTTATTACAGTTACTAACCCTACAAAATATTACGTGGTTTAGTACCAGTCTACTAGGGCGCTTTGTACTCTAGTTTGATTATTGTAGTCAACTGATCACTTGTATACCGGGTTTGACCTCGGATAAAAACACCCACCGCTGCAGCGCATGGTTAGAGTGTGAACACTCGAGTCAGGGAGGCGCGGATTATAATCTCGGGCAGGCCATGTTCTAGATGTGATTTTTTTAATTTAAAAAAATATTTCACACATTCATAAAAGCCTATCCTTTAAAAATTCATTTTTAAAATAATTTATTTCGATTATATCCGGATTTCTTTAAGTTACAACACCAAACTTGAGACATACGACAAAATCTTGTAAACGCAAATGGATGAAACTTACAACTGAGTGCTGGTCAAACAAGCAATACGTAATATACTAATATTATAGTAGTGAAAATCAATTTCTCAAAAATGTAGTCTTCTTTTTTTCCCTTTTTTTTATCGATGAAGTAATATTCAATGTCGACGTGGATCTCATAAACAAAATTTATTCGCATAACAAAATCGACTTCCACCCACTCGACTATTTGCGAATATCAACATGAACAACTTCTAACAAGACGTAACAATACGTTTCATAACAATTTACTCTGTGAGATTGAAAGAAATATACAGCGGACTGACTAGGAAAAAAACCAAATAAAAACCTTTGTGACTTTCAATGTAATATTTAGGATACATATAGGCTTCTGAATGATGCATAAGAACTTTAAACACGATGGCAAAATATTCTAATCGAAATTATCTATCGTTCACACGAATTGCTGATACGCTCAAAGCTGTTCGACAAGATGCTTCTGTTTGGAAACTCTTCCATTCGTCAAGAACAAAATTTTCCGCTGAACATGTCGCCATAATTTCACATTCAGCAGTTGAAATCGCCATTGAAAATAATACAAAATTTTGTAACTCATATAACGACGACGAATATAAGCTCAAACAAGCATTCATTTTCAAATTAGGCTACAAATTACGAATTAGGAGAACTAAAAAAAAATTGAATAGACAAATCATTTACTATGAAAATTTTCCAATAATTTTACATATTCGTAACCGGCAAAAGCTGAAAAAAATATTCAACGATGCAATTTTCAGTACTGTAAATGATCTACTTACGAGATACGACGTCCAACAATTTAGAAATTCATTAACTTTCAGTGAATTTTCATTTTTACGCCGGTAGTATACCTTGGAAGGAATTAACACGGTCACTTACCTGTAACAGAGAAGAAAAAAATACGTACATAAGTTTTGACAAAAAACGTTTGTTAATACGAATAAGTATATTGAGAACCCGACAAAAAAAACAAACAAAACAAAAAAAAAAACAATGTCACAGCGATAGAATTCCACGAATAATTTCTACTAATATCATACTTCGAACAGACCAAATGATGTGTAATAATTTCTGCTCATTTTGATTTCCATTCATCACACAGAGAAGATACCGATTGAAAAAGTGAAATGAATTTTATTTTTTAAATTTTTCATCGCACTTTACGAGGCAAAGAGGGAGAAATTTGATTCAGGTAATTTTTTAGGGCCTACTGAAAAAATTTAAAAGTTGTAAAAACCAAGACTTCCATTAAAATTTAAATTCGTCTCGCTTATTATCCCAAAAAGGCAAAAGAAGAATTCTGAGCTCATTATAATTAAGTTCGAATCATAGGTGCAATTAGCTACAGAGAAATGTACGTCAATAAATAGGCCAATTCAAAATTAATGAAATGACTCAAATAAAAGTTCAAGAGGAACAGGACGGTTTTAGGAAGTACTGAAATATTTACTCATGTTTTCGTTCATAAAAAAAAATTTTAAATGGAAAAAAATATAAATGTTCTACTAAAAATGGTAACTGATGATTCAAGAAAGTCAATTAGCACAACGATACGAAGCCAAAAAAAATCATCAAAACGGACCATAATTTGCAAAAAATACAAAGAAACTCATAAGTTAGGTAGTTAAGTTTGGCATTTCTTTTTATAATGTATAAGTAGAATCATTAGGCCCTCATGGGAAAAAAAAATTTGCTGTAATTAATGGGCAGAAAAGAAGTCAGTAACCTTTAGGTACGTTTGTACACTTTTAATTATTTTTCAGCAATGCTAATTTAGAAATTGGACATAATCTATGCCTCGATCAAGGAAGAAAAATGGACTTCTGAAAATAAAATACGAAAACAAGAACTTTCGGGGGGCAGTTTCTTAATTCATAATTTCACATTCCTTTTTTTCATTGCTCGATGTAGGGCATACTTTATGGAGAGCGACTTTACGTCATTTATGTTTGTTCAGTACATAGATTACGGTTGGTTTTTTCTGTGATGGAGCCAAAATTACTCACTCTTCAAAAAGTATAGCTGAACAAGAATTTTTTCGAACGGTTCATATTATGTAAATTATTGAATGAATCGGTAGGAGAAATAAGTCAGCGTATTTCTTTTCAGAAGCTAATCACAATCTGAAACTATGACCCATAATATCTTCAACCTCAAGAATGAACATCAATTTAGAAAATTAAAATTAAATACAGAAAGACGTAACTTTTAAAAACATTGAACTCAATATTAAATTACCAATTGTCAATCTCAGCTCAAGTTTCTGAAAACTTGAAAACTGAGAAATTTATGGAATTGTTCATAATTATTTTAATCACTGAAAGTGAGCCGACTTCTGTGACATACTGACTTGCGGTTAAGCGATTCACCGTATAATATGTTTTCCGGTTGGTCTGTGTCTTCTAAGAGAACGAAGCGATAAGTTTATCACTTTTTTCGTTATAATTTGTCTATTTTTATTCCCTCATGAACAGTTTTCGTACGATTAATGCTGGAAGAGCCGTACCAGCCTAAAAACATATCCACACGCCAAGAAATTCCATTAAAGTGTAAGCATGAAACGGAAATTTTCATCGTTCAAAGTTGCAACATTGGCCAGATCAAAACTTTTTTCAGTTTTCAGAATTTGGTGGAGAGTAATTGATTCAAGCCAAATTTGGTCTCAGATATACATTGATAGAAGGAAAACACAGATTTTGCACGAATAAAAATTATTTTTTTACCTTCGACAATTTGGTAAAAGTTTTACGAGAAATTTTCTATAAAATATGTCAAAATATTTGTTCCGTCCCGTTTTTGCAGACGATTCAGTTTGTCTACAAAAACGTGTCGAACAAATTATAGACAACTATAATTCCTAATTCTCGGAATAATAGCTGTCTATATTCTTCCTAGCTTCTCACGAACGGACACCACCAGATATGCTGACAGTAAAGTGTCATCATATTTGGCGGATGTTCCATGTCACGCCACCTTTTTGGTCAGCCATCTTTTGAGTGAAACAAAGAAAACGAAAGTGATGTAATATCTTCATTTCGAAGACATGGTCATTCCTGAACTAACAGTCGAACAGAAACGTTAAGGTCCATACTCGATGTTATGGATATCAGGTCTCACTATTATTAAGTATCAGTATTAAGTTAAAGTTTAAATGTGTTTTGTAATAACTTGAAGTTCAAATTTAATAAAAGATAAATATTTGTATTTTATCTTATTTGTTGAAGTAATTTAAAAGTATTGAATTACTCACGCACCATTATTATACACAAATTATGTTGCTTCATACTACGGGGTCACACCCACAAGTTTTAAGAAAACTATAGCAGATACCCGAGATTACATTGTTCGAGAAGCTCACGAGATGATGAGTATAGAAACCCACTCTCTCAGCATACATAGTAGTTGACCGCTGTTGCAGATACTTTCACGCAGCGATAATTTCTCCTAATGCTTGTATGCGGAAGTCATGATGATGCTTTTACGTTCATACACTTGAAAACCTTCTAGATTGGTAGCACAATTACTTTTGATTAATAAATGTCATTTTGATAAAAAAAAAAAAAAACAAAAGTAAATTTTAGCACAAGTAACTACCAAACTGCTTGTAAAATAATTTAACGCATGTTTGCTCTCAACGTTTCAAGCTTGGCTTCTCGAAAATGGGAGAACGCATAGAAGACTTCTACTTTTTGTACGAAATTTTGTTCGAAATTCATCAGCGCCGGTCTAATTTCAGATAATAAGGCGGATTCGTGAAGAATCCATCACTCTTCTGGTTCAATCGCATTTTAATGTCGAATATATAGTCTCGGACTTCATCTTTAATTTTTAGATCTAAATTTCATAGAGTCCTAGAAAGTGCAACCCTTCCAACTTCAATCTATGGTGCGCAAACATGGGCGTAAACTACCAAACAAACCAAGAAACTCCAAAAAACACAGAGGGAAGTAGAGAGAAGAATAATATACGGAATAAGTAAATTAGAGAAAATTTCAAATTAAAACTCAAGAGCAGCAAGCCACGTTAAAAAACTTATGTTTTCTTAAATATAAAAATCCAAACAAATAAATAAATAAATAAATAAATAAAATTAAAAAATTAAAATATCAAAAGTATTTTCCAAAATGCTGGGTACAATTACCTTTAAATGAAGTGTCAAGGAAATTTACAACGAATTATTGTATTGGGAGGTTATAAAATATGCGCGCAAATTATTAAATAATTGCTTAGCAAAGAAAAATAATAACAGGCGGCCTGCTTTCCACAGAACTTTTCTGTTTCCACTGATATTATCTAATCCTCTTAGCAACAGTTTAAGATGTTTTCATAACACTTCTACACATGAACCCTTGAACCGATTGAAACCAAATTTTGTAAAATGATAGAATATAATATATTCAATGTCTATACCAAATTTCATGATTATTGTTTAAAAATCACGCATTTTAAAACAATTTAATCTCAAAAAATTCAACAAATAGGATCTACTAGACATACCATCTGACGATTTGGACCAAAAACAATAGGGTTCCTCCTTGTCAAGATCCGAATAAGTGTACCAAATTTCAAGATTATCGGATAAAAATTTTGACCTGTACTGCGTTACGTAGAAATGTGTGTACATAAATGAATTTCAGTTAATAGAGCCAAAAGTTTCCTGGGGTCATAAGACAAAAAACAAACTTACCCCCGACTCTGGGCCTCAATACCAGATACATTTTAATACGTAGATATTTTTCGAACCTACATAAAAACATTCTGGATGACAATTAAAAAAAAAAGAAGCAAAATGGAGATATAAGGTAAAACATAGATTGACGGGGGGATGGAATATTAAATTTGATACTTTATAATGAAAAAAGAAACCAAGGTAGACCCATAATTAGATGGAGAGACGAACTGGTGTGGTAGAAGGGGTAATACGACAAAAGAAGGCACATGACAGAGCTAACTGGAAGGCAGGTGGAAAGGCGTAAGCCCAGAAATGGGCTCTGATGGCACTACTCCGCCAGAAAGAATCGCTCCTAGTACTTGAAAAACGTAGTAATAAATAAATTAAAATGTACAACCCAATATTCATTTTCTTAACAGTTTTATGCCATTATGCGATAGGTACATGCCCTGAGTTAGGACGGAATTCTTTTCGAGAAAAGTCTGTTTCCCACTCTCATCTGGGAACCATACCAATAAAAAAATGTAAACGTTCCACCAACACATCTTCGCAATCAAGCATTTTTCACATTTCTTTCGAATTTTGCTACGTTCATTAAAAGAATGTAATGATAGAGAGGAAAAAAACATAAAAGGAACGCATAACTGCTGGTTGATAATCATAACCATATAATAGCAGAACATAAAAAACATGCAAAGGCAAATGACTACCATCTTTGTGATCATTAATTTTTACCCACTAACATACTGAAATTTTATAAATTAAAAAACCATATTTGACGTCATCCACATATCTTTAACTGACTTTGAAACTCATTACTATGAATAAACTATACGCGGAGAAGCCAGTAGAACTAAGTTTATAAAATACGAAGCAAAACCAAGAAAAAAAGAGTAAGCGAGGAAAAAAAAAGCAGCTAAGTACAGAGACAAAATATAAGTTCAATTTGTATCTTTTACTTCCCTTTTTTCATTTTCATGAAATAATGTAGGAAATAAAAATTCTGCGGCCACTTCTCACAGCCAAAAGTGATGCAAATGACAAAATCATTTAGGATGTAATGACATTAACGTGTCACTAACCGTCGTTTTATTCATTATTTGGTTCGAGGAAATACACTCAGTAAGAGTAAGTCGAAAATAAATGTCATTTCGGTCATGAAACGATTCACCTATCGGGAAAAAATTTACAGACCAACAATATTTTAAATCTCCACAGATGACCTAAATATTTCTTCAAAGAAACAAAAAATTTAAAAATTCGAAAAATATATGAAAATCTCCAAAAAACAAACAAAATTAATCTCGAAGAATGATGAGTGAATGAAAAAAAAATTGAGAAATGGAATATTATTTCAAATTCAACTTCGAAATCAATTCAGCAGTTTCCACTTAAACTCCCCCGAAAACAAAACTAAAATAAACCGAAAAATAAGCCATCTTGAAAAAAATTAAGCTACAGAATATGCTTGATTTCATTTCCGAATGACCTTGCTTGCACCCCATTTCGAATTATTGTTTAATGCTTGGAGTTTTAGATTTGAACAACAAAAAACAGCAAAAATTCATTTGGGTTACCTCTTTAATTTCTGAGCACAAAAATCGTCGAACATTATCACCGAGCAGAATGCGGTTCTGAATGGCACTTCTTTTAAAATAAATGTTTGAAAAACCATTCACTTAACACGTCGTGGGTACACAAGAATTTGTAGGCGAAAATGTGGTTTGAGTAGATCTCACTTTGATCAGTTTCCAATATTCCTTTATTTCCTCTCGCCGAAAATAACCAAAAATACTTTATAGATAGAAATTGATTCGTCAAAAGAAACTCGCTGCTGTCGTTGAACGGTTAGATTTTTTTCTCAAACATAGAATAAATTCAATAACTATAATGCGAGACAAGTCGAAGAAAATCTTTTTTAAGCAGCAGACGATAATGAATTTTGCGAAAATAACAATTTCGGTTCCGTTGCATGTCTTTAGTCTTTATCAATCATTTCCATCATTATTTGACATTTATTACAGCTCGCTTTTTCACTCGTTTCCAAATTCAATATACAGGCTAAAAGTTTTTTCGGGCAAACATCAGAATTTTAATTTCACTTTTCGTATCTCTTGGGATGACCTATATCAGTAGAAATTTAGGCTCAAGAAAAAAAAATTAATTACAACTTTTTACTCGAACAATCGTAAATTTCAGTCACGAACTTTCAGAGAGGAAAAAAAATCGTAATATTTTACCGGCCAAAAGGATCTATTAACGTGAAAATATTCGCACTCACTTGTCAGAATGAATTATTTTTTTCGCGATTCGCCAGCACACGAATCGCTCATCCAAAATATCGGCAGCTTTAAATGAGCAAAAGAAAAAAAAAAAAAAAGAAAAAAAAAGAAAATATAAAAAAATTAAAAAGGGAGTTGTGACGAAGGGGAAACGTTGGCGGCGGTGAAACACATTTCTAACCTTCTAGTAGAAAATGTTTACACACGAGTGCGTACGTTTAGTTTTTATGACTCTCTCGTTAAATAAAAAATATACACCCAATTTCGAAGTATCCTTCACCAATTAATCAGCTCTCCGAATAGTTTTCGAGCTCGTGGAACATAATTATTATACCAGCAATACTACAATACAGACTGCATCGCTTCTCCCTCCGCCCACCCGTCAGCCATAAATACGCAACGTCAGTCAAAGAGAAAGTATTAAATTGAACCAAACGATAACGAGATAGTCGTAAAAATTACACGAAAATTCTCCCGAATAAAACAAAAATCGCAGTGCCAAAAAAATATTGGTTTTTTTTCGCTTGAGCTAAAAAACCTAAATGAGGAAGCAGCCATTATTTTCATCATTCTTTCTCACCTTTCGCCACGGCACCCTGCACACGTCCTTCAAAAAACACAGCCGTTACATACGAATGACATTGGTGACATCTTGTGCAAAGTTCAAGGTATCGTTTACAAACAATTTTGGCGCAAACAACGACGTTCATACGTCCATTTGTTAATAATAATAATAATAATAATAATAATAATAATAATAATAATAATAATTGTGGGGACTCACTGGTATGAGGTAAAGGGGCTCGGACCCCTTGACGACAGTCGCCGCCCCAAAGGGCAGGCAAATAATCGTCCTCGCGACGTTAAACCACACTAAATACGTTCGATCGTAATTACCTGCAAGTACATGCAGGTAATGTACGAGTACCAAATCGTGACATCACAAAACAATGTCACAATCTGTACACGAACCAGCCAGCCATCTCTTATCATGATAGGGGATGATGCGACCTGGCCGCCCTCACAGACGTACGTATTATCTTACGTACGTGTGTTTGTGTGCGTGCAAATAAGCCGTATATAAACCACCCAAACCGGCTCTAAAATCGGCAGTGTTTGCCTTGGTTTTGGCTTACCCGTACTTATGTACGAAGTGGCTGAACACGCTTAAATTCTGTTGCGTTTCTTGGGGATGGTGAACTTCTATAGACGTTGCATGAAGAATGCAGCAGCCGAACAAAGTAAGCTGTTTGTACTAATAAAGACAAGTAAAAAGAAAGATAAGACTATACTCGAATGGAATGAAGAAGACAAACAGGCCTTTGAGAAAATCAAAGATACACTGGTAAATGTAACTCTATTGGCTCATCCAGACAAAAGTCTGCCATTATGCGTGAATACCGATGCATCTGATTTTGCTATTGGTGAAACCCTGTACCAATTGGATAAAGACAACAAGAAGTTACCACTAGCTTTCTTCTCGAGGAAGCTCTCAAAAACAGAAAAGAACTATAGCACATATGATAGGGAATTGCTCGGAATTTTTGCTGGGTTGAAGTATTTCAGGCACCAATTAGAGGGTAGATGTTTTTCTATGTATACTGACCATAAACCCCTAACATATGCCTTCACACAAAAAGCAGAACCGCCATTGCCGAGAAGAGCACGACAATTAGACTATATTGGTCAATTGACTACCGACATTCAGTATATAAGTGGAGAACTTAACACTCCAGCTGATGCCTTAAGTAGAATTGAAGCTATCTTGGCTCCTGTCTAATTACCTTATGCTGAAATAGCTAAAGCACAGCTTAAGGATGCAGAATTGCAACAGTTTTTATCGAACGATGATACTACTCTCAAATTGAGACAGAGAAAAATTCCCGGTACTGATATTTTATTAACAAGTGACATCTGTACAGGTAAGAATAGGCCATTTCTACTGGTAAAATATCACAGGTTGGCTTTCAACAGTGTACATAATCTGTCACATGCTGGGCCAAAATGTAGTGCTAATATGATTTCAGGCAAGGTTTGTTTGGCCACGAATGAAGTCTGACTGCAACAAATGGGCTCGCAGTTGCCTGAACTATCAAGAATCCAAAGTAGGAAGACACACTCGCTCGCCCCTCAAATCCTTCAAACAAACAGAGAGGTTTAAAACTGTACATATGGACTTGGTAGGCCCATTGCCACCATCTCAAGGACACAGACACCTGTTGATGATAATAGACAGGGCAACATGATGGCCAGAAGCAATCCCTCTACATGAGATGTCAGCTCCTACAGTAGCTGCAAGGTTATACGATACCTGGATTGCGAGGTATGGCGTACCAGAAGTCATAATTATGGATCAAGGTCGCCAATTTGAGAGCTTGCTCTTTAAAGATCTGTCTAATAAGCTTGGTGTTCAACACAGTCATACCACAGCTTACCATCCTCAAGCCAACGGCAAAATTGAGAGATGGCATAGAGCCCTCAAAGCCTCTATCATGTCACATGATATAAAGTGATGGGTAAAAGTACTCACTACCATCCACTTAGGCCTTTGATCTGCCCTACAAACTGATACAGGTCACTCTGCAGCACAACTAGCATTTGGCAAAGAGCTACGCCTTCCAGGGTACTTCTTCACAGAATTGAAGGAAGTTAGCCCCAAAATCATGGTACAAAACATAAAAAATGATGCCAACAATTTCCTAAAGCAGGCAGCTCGCCATGGCCAGCCCAAGATTTATATCTCGAAACACTTGGCCAATACTTCACACGTATTTGTTAGAGACGAAAAAATGAGATCTGCGCTGGAGAAACCATACACCGGTCCTTACAAAGTAGTATCACGAGATGAGAAAAACTTTGTGATACTCATTGCAGGCAAACCTCGAACAATTTCAATCGACAGATTGAATCCTGCATACATGGTAAGTGACGATAAGAGAATAAAAAGGTTGCAGAGGGAGAACGTAGAAAATATCCAGACAGATTCCCAAACAAATACGGAAGAATCTGTCAAAAAAAGTGAAACAAATAATTCACAACAGAAAACTTTAAAAAAGTCGGTAAGATTTTTGGACAATGTTACCACTAAAACATTTGATCCTGAGGCCCCCTTATGTCCATAAAAAGGAGGTAGGCCCCCTGGCAGTAAAAAACGTAAAAATTCCCACCCTTCTTGCATGTCCGAGAGGTTAATGGGAAGAAAATAAAATTTACTCCCAAAAAAGTAATATCCGCTACGTAAGTTTAAACCCGCTAAAAAATATGCGATGAAAATAGGAACTCCGTGAGATAAAAGAAACTCCGGAGATAAGCAAATGAGGAATGCCAACAAAAAGAAAATGACAGGAATAAAAAAATCCACGTGCGATACGGAAATAAACATCGCAACGTGCATTTACCGTTAAACACAAAGATAATCTCAACGTTGTGACGTCACAAGCGGAGATTCCTTTGTTATAAAAATTCAAAAAATATATTCTATGAGTTTATTTCAGGCATAACTTTGCTTAAACCGATCAGAACTTAACCCGAAAACTTGCATATGGTCGAGAATTTCAAGTGCCATCCCCTCTACATGCTGATAAGAAGATGCGAAAATAATGAAACATAACTGTAATGGTAAATCGAAAACTGAAGTAAAATCACCCACTTCAGAACCGCCAGAGATCTTGGACGTGTTTTCTGAAATATTTTGGTTCCTTTTTTCCTCAAACAACCCATTCTAATGTCACTGCCAACCGATACCATCCTAAAGTCTGCCACCTCCCAATTCGCCTGGAAAACTGCTGAGTCTTTACAAACTCAGCCGAAGACCGAGCAGAAGACGGAGCTGGACCGGATAGAGGAGGAGCTGCTCATGGACACAGCTCCTCCCATAGACGAAGTCCTAGTGGAGATGACGACTCCGCTTCCCCTGATAGTCTCTCCTCCCTGGTCACTGCCAGAATCGACCCTGATTCCGGAATCCCCGAGATTGGAACCAAAACCCGTAGAGACCAGGGAGCCAATGAAGTTCCTCTTCACGGCTGAGCAAGCAGCAAACAAAAAGGTGAAGATGGCCGCCTTAGTATCAGAGACGTCAAACTCCCTGATGCTGAGAAAGTCACTCTTCAAGCGACCGCTGCCCCTCACTCCTGCCATCACCCATACGCCTATACAAAAAATTGTCCACTTAGGCACAGGGGAGAAGGCAGTCGCGCCCAATACCAGGCGCCTGCCGACGCAAGGTGACAATCATACGAGTGCGTCTGCGCTGCAGTTGGAAGCGCACTGGCCAAGTGGGAGGCAGACCAGAAGAGGCGCTCATAAACCCGCAAGTCCCCCCATGCCTGCCCAATTTTATCATTTTTGCGGCGCAAAAACTGGGGGGGAGTAGCTGTTGGGACTCACTGGTATGAGGTAAAGGGGCTCAGACCCCTCGACAACAGTCGCTGCCCCAAAGGGCAGGCAAATAATTGTCCTCGCGATGTTAAACCACACTAAATACGTTCGATCGTAATTACCTGCAAGTACATGCAGGTAATGTACGAGTACCAAATTGTGACATCACAAAACAATGTCACGATCCTTACACGAACCGGCCAGCCATCTCTTATCATGATAGGGGATGATGCAACCTGGCCACCCTCACCGACATACGTATTATCTTACGTACGTGTGTTTGTGTGCGTGCAAATAAGCCGTATATAAACCACCCAAACCAGCTCTAAAATCGCCAGTGTTTGCCTTGGTTTTGGCTTACCCATACTTATGTACGAAGTGGCTGAACACGCTTAAATTCTGTTGAATTTCTTTCTGGTGAGAATATCTCTCACGACAAGGTATTCCACAATAATAATAATAATAATAATAATAATAGTAGGTAATAATATGTAGTAGCAATGATGATTATAATAATTTTAGTAATAATTAAAATACAGTTTACCGAATAAATTATTAACTAGTGCAACCCAGTCTGGCTTTTAAAAAGTCACACTTAATACTGCAGCTTCCCAGAATCGTAAGCAAACCATTAATGTAACGCTAATGGAACTGCGAAGGAAACATAACAACGGGATCTAGGGGTGTATTTTGACAGAAATGTGTACACCGAATGAGATAATCAAGTGGGTGCATTAATATTGTACGAAACTAACAACAACAACAACAACAACAATAACGTCAGTTCAAATTTAAGAATACGCATTTCGTTGCAGCCAAGTTTAGAAATGAAAAATTGACGTACTGGAAAAAGGAGAAAGATTACCGGGCCAAAAATACTACATTTACTAACAGACGCAGAAAGTTACACGAAATAGGTACCACAAAAAACAAATTTACGATAATATAGTCAGCCTGTTGATTTGTAAGGGCTTCGGTACAAATTAATATAAAATGAAAAAATATCGAAAACTATAAGATAAATCAACAATTTGATCCAATAAAGTAGGCCATATGTACTTACATCTTTTGAATGCCAATTGAAAAGGTGGGAAACAGAAAATTTATACCCAGATTTACTAGACCGTATGCCCTCACCTATGAGCAGAGTAGCCTACAATCGCTGCTGAAAGAAAACGGTTTGGTCTTCTGATGCAGCAATTTTTTTTAGAAGATAAAAAATCACTCATAAAACAATAATCTTACTTGATATAACTGAGTAGATAGTCAACGAAGAACTAACTGTAATACTAAACTCAAAAACAAAAAAATGAAAATTTTCGACTAGGTTTTTCATAATTGAAAATCTTGAGCCATAAATTAATGAATTTATAAATTTAATGTCGGAAATATTCAATGAACGACACCATACAGCTGCCCCCCTTTAAAAAATATATTTAGCCAGTTTGTATTCATATTTTTTGTTAATGTCGACTACGCTATTTTTCCCTCTCCACTTACTTTGAGAGTAAGAAAGGTGCAAGTGAATGCCCTGCACGTTCCACGCAGCACCTATGGTTCCAGTTGAAGTTATTTAAACTCAAGTTATTTCGCACTTGACAAAATTGACAGAGCCGTCGATTTATTGATTGTAGTGATACACTTTAGTTTTATAATTCCACTCGATTCATTTTTAATTCCAAAAATCTGCCTATGCTTTCGACAGTTTCATTTGCTCCGATCAAATAGAGTAGGTTGAATTAACAATTTTTTTATGACTAAGATCTCAATTGTACATAAACAGATGTACACTATCGCATGTTTGAGCTTACTGCCTGTTTAGTGTGGTAGTCCAAAGTTTAGCTACACAACTAAAAATACAGAGGTTCGAGACAAGCCACGAAGGGAAAAAGAAAACCATGCATCCGTTTAGTCCTGTCCATTGCAGCCCTCACATACTTTTGAAAAATCAATTTTTATTATTAAACAGAAAAAATAAGGAAGAATTAATTTGTTAAAGATTGTATTCTGAAAACCTTAACACTTGATTTATAATAAAGAAGATTCGAAATTTTTCTCGATGTGCCAACAAGAAATTTCAAGCAAGCTTTAGAAAATACAAATTAATCACTAATATTCTCCGGGACGATAAATCGCCAACTTCTTAATTCGTGCTTGAAATACACGAAAAATTAAATACAGCACCAAAAATAAATTAAATTTACTGTATGAAGAGAGCTACGAGGTTAGGGAATTACAAGAGGAACACTAATTTTCATAATTTCTGAAAGCAATGTTTTTTAATATTTTTCGATGAAATTATCTCTCAGTATGGCCGACTTCGGCAGAAAATCAAAAAATGGAAATACATACTAACTACCATGTACGGTTATAATTCAGAGACTTAATTCTATCTCGCTTTTCCGTATGTTTACACTATAGTAATTTAAATTTGAGGCGACTAAGCATACATGCTTTGAAAAAATATTGAAAGAAAGATCATAGCTAATAACAGCTGGTCAACATATGGACAGACAAAGAGGTCTACGACCATTTTCTGTTGTAAACAGTTTCCTTAAATTGCTTTTCACCAAATTTCTCGAATTAAATTAGTACTCACGTCTCATAAAGTTCGAAATTAAGCTCAGATCGGAGTTTTTTTTTTTTTGCTCTCTCAGAATTTTTGTACCAGCCTCAGGAAAATCCTGCTATGATTAGCAATATGATGAACACTTTAATATAATTAGCAAAAAGAAGAAACTACTCGTAAAAATTTCAATTAGAAGAATCAAAGAAAGAGGTGATGAAAGCGTAAGTGCAAACTTAAGCTAAAATGCCTTTATGATCCGTCGAGTTACGACCTAATCGTGGAAATACTCCAAAATATACGTTATGACGACGTAGTTTTTCGCAAATAAATTCTATGACGTCGCCGAAAGTAATAACGTACTATTTTTATAAGCTGCGATAGAGAACTTCTAATTTTGCATAACGATGCAACCAAGCTATGACGACTATGACGATTTACCTTTTTGAGGGATGTGTCATCAGAAAATATTTTTGACGCAAATTTATTCGCAGAAAACCACCATAATCGCATGAAAAGTGGTTTCTGAGCAAACGGTGAGATATTTTTGTGCGTCGAGGTTAGTGGTGTAAACATCAAAATATATAAATACGAATTTTTGTTTTTTAGAATCTCATCAGTTATTCGAGTCATATTTTCGATCGAAATTCTTCGTTAACAGATATCATGTTTAACCCAAACACCTTGACTACGTGATTCGTAATTGCGAACAGCGGTCATGTTTTTTGATAATTTGCTCAGTTCCGCATTAATATGCAACAGAAAAATCAATGTTGATGGTTGATTTGACGGCCAATAAAATTTCACAGGCTAACCCGACAATAAACTCTACTTAAGAGAACAACAACTTTACCTACAATTGAAAATTTGAATCAAAAAATAAAGATTAAATAAAGATAAGGATACACCCGCTCAACATTTAAAAAAAATGAAAAAGTGTCTTACAGGCAGAACCTTCAATTTAAAGACATATCAGAAAATAATTAGATGATGTATCTTACTATCTTCTCAGTCTCATTATATGGAATGGAAGATACTGCGAATAAACGAATAAAGATGTTGGTTATCTGCGAAACGTGGATCCATCAGCGAGTGATAAGAATTTCTTGGACCCGGAAACTCAATAATGGTAGGGCATTAAAACGAGTCCAAACAGAGAGAATGGTCTGGAACTCAAGATCTAGAATATAAGTAATATAAGTAAGATATAGCATTTTGGTCACGTCATGAGATAGGAAAAATATAATTTATTAAGAGTTGTAATTCAAGGTAAAATTAAAGGCAGAAAAACCCTTGCGCTTGTCAAAAAAATTCATAGTTGAAAAATATCAGACAATGGACTGGGCGTGGAACAATGAGCAAGCTTCTCCAGGCTGCAGAGAGCAAGATTATCTCACATTACCAATGATTTCCAAAGAAAATTGATGTGTATAATAAACCGAAGAAGAAGAATTTTAAAATTACCCAACATTAACTGTATCAACTTAACGTGCAACTAAAGGAAAATTTTTAATTTACAAAGAGCTGCTGTTGACTGCTTGAAAAAAAACAAGTGAAGTCAGCACGACATAAAATGGACATCATTGAAAAGGTGAGAATCACAAAGTTTCAAAGTTTTCGCCATTCTTTTGCTCATCATCCATGTCTCATGTTTTTAAATTCTCTTCCACAGCGATGCCTAAATGTATAGGTATTATTCGAATCAAAATACGTTATAAGGTCGTAATTTTTTAAGACATCTCACACTTTGAAAAAACTGTAATTACAAAAAGTTCAAAAAAGTAGTTAGTTCAACCATAAATTTGGTTTTATGAGATTTGATTGTTTTAATGAAATTATGATGAGCCCAACTACAATAGTTTGGCAGAAAAAAACAATGTTGTTATAATCTCAAGCGAAAATTTTATTACAAAAGAAAAAAATAATTCATTCGATCTTTCATATCCCACCTAAATAAAATATGAAACAGTACATTTTAAATAAAATATAATAATAAAAAATTTTAAAAATAAATTATTTTGAAAATAATAGTAGAGATGATTTTAGTTTTTAATAATTTACTTTATTTCATTTTTTTATTCTCTTTATAAAATACATTATGTATAGCCGAAGTTCGAAAAAACAAAGCCAAAATTTCATACACACGTTCATTTTTTACCAGTGCCCACGTAAACATCTGAAACGCCCACGCAGCCAGCATTATAAAATTAGCAGGATGACTTCGACTTTTGGTACGAAAAACGAAATTTTCAAAATATTTCACATACCTTTTCGCTGTTTTCCGTTTGCGTATTGACGTTCGAAATATCGTTCGTACTTATCATTCATTCCTCCTGCGCATAATTAGTGTTCATAATTTCGTATTTTGAATCTGTCCGGACTTTAAGGGCAGAAAATTCTATCGATTGTTTATCTAAGGTCACAGTGTCACACAAACCATTACAAAGAGAAAAAAAAACAAAGCAGTCAGAATAAGGCCGGGATACAGTACAAGAAAAAACATAATTTTTCTAATTGGTTATTTTATAAATAATATAAATACATGTTTTTGGCACTAAACTTAAGCGTCAGTCGGAAATTTTCAAAGTCTGGGTGTTCGCGGTCCTCCCACGAATTATATAATTTTTGCATTTCAAACCAGTCCTTGAATAAAATGAGGCGTAAAAAGCTGAACACATCGCAGACAGAGCGAACTTCTAGGTGTCAATCCTTCGGCAGTTTTGGTGTCAAGTACTCATCCATTTTCTTTTCTTTTCTTATTTTTGTTTTTCGTTCTTCTTTCTAAAGGTCAGTTGCAAAAATACTCGTTGACGAAATTCGAACTGTCAGACAGACAATATCGGACAAACAGATGGTCGAATCGTTATGAGGGGAAAAATTTGGCGAAAAATGATGAATGAGCCCGTATGGAGACAGGCAAGCGTATTTAGAAAGATGATTCATACAGAAGCCATGGACTTGGACAATATTTACAAAGAAGCAAAAGCAGTCATCAAAAGAGTGACACTGTAAATGGTTACGTCCAAACAATTCTGGTATAAATGATATGTTTAGGTATTTATAATGTTTATATTTAACGATTTTAGTGAGAATACTTTTCGTTCAACTAATCGAAGGTAAAAACAAATGAGCAGAGATACCTCAAAAAAACCGAAGATTGCACCTATATCAATAAAAACGGTGGAACCAAAGGTTCCGCAAAATCTGAAGGTAGCAACCTGGTTTTGTATTCGAGTGACCAAACTCGAAAGCAACAGAAGGAAAATACTGATCTGTAAACACAGAGGCGTCTAAAATTAGCAAAAAATGTCACTTCGCAAAGCTTGTTATCCTATTAAATATTGATTCTTTAAACTTCAGCTGCGATCAACAGAGAAAGTGGTATTCACTTATCGAGAGATATTTCCCTTTGGCAATGTTCCATGGAAATTTACCGCATTGATACACATAGTGAGGATCAAATTCAGCCACCTCAGGAAGCAGGACGTTGCCCATGTCATACACACTACAGTCCAATGTTGCCCCAAGAGCTCTATAATTGAAACGATCTATAATGAACCGATGTGCACACAAAATTCCGGAGTGAGAACCACATAATGACGTGTTACAAGACTGTATAATCCTAAATCAACTGAAATGGCCAAGTTATACACAAATGCGGTTATTAAAACTGGAAGCTTTTCGAACAATTCAGTTCAAAGCATGAACATTGTATACACAGCGACCACGGAAGACTCCGAAAATGCTCACAAATGTCGACGATAGGACCAGTCATGAACATAGCAACAGTCACCTACGAGGCAAGTACAAAAATCAAAGGTCGACATGAGCTATCAATCAGCCTGTAATATGTCAGATAGTTGACGGGTGCGCACGGAGTATTAAATATAATAGAGGATGCACGCCCATCTAAACGCTGCTACGAGAAATGGCACCACTTCAGAAGCTGTTGTCCACATTCCTACGGTACTAAATTCAAATTTTCTTGCCCGTATCGGGTCCTATTGAAAATAATTGAATTAAATGAACGAATAAAAATAATTATTAATTCAGAAACCACAACTAACACGAATTTTATAGATTAAAATGAAATTGAAAACTGTACCATTCCGTAGCAGTGGGGATATTTCATCTCAAAAGTTGGGCCATTTTCGTTTCACGCGCGTCCTCTAGTTTATTTTTAATATTCTGTGCGTGCACAAGGAAAGTACTCAAGTTAATCCATCTCAACTCAGTTATCGAGAAAACACGAATGAACATTCCGAATGTAAGAGTTTCTCTATCGACGCAAGAGATAGTAAGCCATATTCTTCTTAGCTGTTGCTTGTATTCATTTCAGGCTAAGTGCGTTTAGCTAGGTGAATTCACTTAAGTGACCTCCTGATCAGACTTGAGTTTTCTTCTTCATGTTCATACTTCAGTGAAAACAATGATGTTTTAAAAATACCAAAACTATTAAAAGCCAGTACCGTAAAACTTGGTTGAATCTTAATCACCAGTTAAACCACAGTTTCCTTAATAAATTTTGGACTAAACTGTGGTTCAATTGGTGACTAAGTTCGACGCAACTGGGCGTAAGTACAGTTTTTTTTCCTTCAGTTGTTCTTCTAAGTGTAGCAAACGACTAAGAATACGGCCTAGGGTGTCTGATATTGAACTACGTTAATGGGAGTTCATTATTTAGGTTCCAGAGAATCAAACAAAAATAAAACTTAGAAGCGTAGTTATTTTGACCTGATGAGAACATACTTCGTTTAGTTTAGAACAGTCAAACATGGAAGAGAGAAAACCTGTATTACTGGGACTAACTGTGACGTACCTGCATATTTAGAATTATTACAACAAAAAATGATAGTCAGTGAGACTATCGACCCTTTTTACCTGAAACTGATTTTTTTAAAACTACTGTATTAAATCACCTCTATAATTGAAACAATCCCCTGGAAATAGTTCATTGTTGTTATAAAAAAGTAAACAATAGAGGTTTTATGACGCTGCTACTTTTATTCAGCATTTATGCATGTCTATAAGTGGAGCAAGAACTGTTCGAACCTGCGTAAGTAAGAATCTCCACTGGTGAAAAAAATAATTATTGAACCAGGATAAGAGAGATACTTCATCAAGTGAGACAAAATATAATGCTCTTTAAGATCCCACTTAAACAGTTTTGAAAAGTCAGTAACTTTTCTTTTCTGGTTATTTCTTTAACATGGAAATCAAAAATTTCAAACTGAATTTCTCAAATTTTTAAATATTGCGGGACTTAAATGATGTAGGTAGCCTTCATCAGACAGAATAACATTCCTTTTACAAACAAATAAAGTAAGATAGGTACTTCTTAACGATTTTCTCATAGATAATTAGTCGATAAAATTAATCTCCTTTTTATACTGCAATTTTTATTTTGCACAGAGTAAGGAAAGACAGTTTGTGGTCAAGAAAATCCAACTTCAGGAGAGCGTTTTAGTTTGAAGCTTGATGAAAATTGAAGGAACGAAAGGATATCTAATAAATTTTCTTCGGACGATGATGACAAGTAAACTACCGAGATAAATATGAATTATAGATTTAACACTGATTTATAGGTTTTTCAATCACTAGTAACCAACACAGATTCTTTGAGACGTTGTTACGGTTTTCACATCCCAGAAATAAAGCGGAACATCCGTCTTGAAATTCAAGTTAACGCTTTAATCGGATTTTCCCTTCGAATTTTTCGGATAAAAACTCAATTTGCAGAACACAGTTTCAAACGATATCGAGTTTATGTAATTCCATTTCATGCTCGACTGATAGAAAATAGAGAATAGAGAAAAATGAAACACTCCATCTATTAATGGAACTTCTTTGTCAGCCATTAGCCCATTACTAAAGAAAAAATTATACTTTCGGAATACAAATCTTCAAACAGCTGATTCAGACGGGATTATCAAACGGGTAGAGTATGATGAGCCATAATTAGACTGCAGAAGAAATAAGTGCGTTCAAAATTACGTTTCTTAAACGAAGATCGAACAGAAATGTAGAGGCCCCCACGAATTTAAAATAAACAACAAAATTTTGCGCCAATGACTGGGTCGAATGGAAAAAAAAGAACCACAATTCCGAGTCAATTACGACAACTTCACGACAACTTCTTCCTAGTCTTAACATTTTCCACTTCGGTTCCCATTTTATTTGCCAAACAGTAAAAGGTCGTTTTGAAGTGAATCACTATTGGCACCAGAAAATTTTATAACACTTTGGCAAAAGAAAAAAAACACGCAATCAGGATTCATAAAAATAAAAAGGAATGCGAAAACAAGAAAGATAAGGTAAAACGTAACGCAGAATAACCCTCAGGCTTGCTACCATTTTTATAGTCACTCATAAAGTAAATAAACGACGGAGGCTCGGATAGGAGTTCATTAAGTAGCAAGGACGAAGTCTATTTTGAATATCACTAAATAATTCGCCTGCCAATCTTCCTCAAATGATGCTGATTCATTGTATTATATTTTGAAATCCGAAGTAATGTGAAAACATTTGACGACTGTACAAATCAGAATGGATCATAAACTCATTTTGAAAAGACATAAAACAAAAAAAATGTCATACAGTACAGGAAATTGCGACGTGACGTTTTCGTAGAAGCAAAGTTTGTATTTAATCACCAGATACAGCACAAATGAAGACAAATTTTTTACACATACACATAGGTTTTTCAATAAATATACTCTTTTTTTCATAGTGAATCTCAATTTCGACATAAGCAATCGAATACACTGCATGAAAAATGATAAATACAGCCTGTTTCAGTGATAGTCTCTCTCAAAACTGAATTGAGTGGCCATAAATAAAGTCTTTTGTATTTGGACTCTGGTCTTGTCTATGGACAATAACTACTCATCAAAAATCCGTATTAGAAAAAATTAACTTCACTAAAAGGGAAACAAAAGAATTATGAATTTTGATGCTGACATCAATAGTCCTAAGTTCATATATGTAAATGGTATGTTGTGATTGTATGAAATTTGTTAGCTGCTGACGACGTATTAGACAATGTGAGATTTAAAAGCATTATTTCTTGAAATAAAAAATTAGTTAAGATGATAAAATAGGGTAAATAATCATACAATTTCAAATAAAATCATAGAAATACAATAAAGTTATAAAATAATTCTGGGTTAAAAACGAATTTTCAAACGATAAGCTTTTATTTATTCTTTTGGCTTTAGCTTCATGCGAACTAAATATTATTTCGCTGCGGAAGATTGCGGCTGCGGTATTGGTATATTTTAAAATCGCAGTAGTGAGTAGAATAAAAGCTTATAATAAATAAAATAAAAATGAACATGTGGATAATTTTTGTAAAAATAATAGTTCATGCAAATTAGGAAAAAAAAAAGCAAAAAAAAAAGTTTTACTGGAAGTACTGTCCGGTCGATCTGCATCAAAATTGTTAGCATACTACAATAAAATATATTAAATGTTACAAATTTCGAACAAATTGTTCGAAAATTCCTCGTTTTATGACCAATATAAAAGCAAAAATAGCAGTACCGAAAGTACCGTTCGGCCGATCCGCGTTAAAATTGATAGCGTACTACAGTACATTATAATAAATATTTGTTCCGAATTTCATGATTATTGATTGGTGTAAAATTGAGTATTTTATAGCCAAAATAAAAACAAAAATGGACAGTACAGAAAGTACCGTCAGGGTGATCCGCACCTATATCAATAGGTCTGGTCTTCGGCTTAGCACAAATGTTCGTACCAAATTTCGTGATTAAGTTATGACCTGTACCGAGGAAACAAGAAAACAGAATATATATAACCATCCATCCATCTATCTATATATATATATGTATACGAATTTGAGTTATAGATGCAAAATTTTCCTGAGGTCATGAAAAAAAAAAGTACCCACTCTCAACCCTGGGGGCTAATACCGTACCAAGCGAAATAAGTGGATTTTCTGAAGAAAACTTCCTTAAAAAGGATGCATGCGGAAACTGATACCTTTGAATGCGATAATAAAGATTATACCGATCTCTTTTTCTTATCTGATGCATGTTATTAGCAATATAACCTCCTTTCGTTATTTATTTGATGAAAAAACAGAAAAAATTAATGTAAGGTTTAACCCTACCGCAGTCGTTTCAAGGAATGATTTAGATAACAAATACTCAGAATTCACTACGTAGACGAATTTTATTTGAAAGTTTATACGCGTTTCTTTACATTCATCAGCTCAGGGACAGATGAAAGGATTGGGATTTAACAGACATACTCACAACAACGGAAACAACTCAAAAATACATATTCGACGACGGAGTAGTCCCGCGCAGCTACGGCACACAGAAACGTAAATACACTGAATTGTGAATGAAAATGAAATAAAAATCCAATCAACTGCGAACCAAAGACCATAAATATTCCCACCCTAAAATTCCACAATTCAAAATTTTCTAACCGAGGAATTTCAAAATCACGAAAGTAGGTTTTACTAACGAACGCGTTTATAAGATGTTTAAAAAGTTTTAAATTGATCGTTGCTGATGGCTACGACACTTCTAAGTAAAAAACGCATTCTCAATAAATTGTATTTCGAAGAATTTTATCGACAAGCGTTTGCATTCGTCGGTTTTTACGACTTTCTTCTAGTGGCACGATGTTCACATTTTGCACAGTTTATTAAACGTGATTATGCCTTTTAATTAGTAGTAATTTTACAACTGCAGTGCCAATATACTTCTGAAAAATCCACACGAGTTGCATCCTGTACATCATATCGGCCACATTCGCTGTGTACGTGCCATTTATGAATCCTAGACGTCAATAATGCCACAGCTAACTAGTCAATGGCCTTTGGGCACGGATTCAATGGTCACTGTATAAAATTACTCGAGGTATTTGACCTATCCCTACTGTAGGTATCTTCTTTTTCATCCTCGTGAAATTTCGCTGGCTCTTTATCTATTGCAGTTTTCAATCGCTAATGCTGTGATTAGGAACTGAGAGGCTAATGGTACGATTTTCCGGAGTCACTGACTTTTCTAACTGAAAATTTAAATCAAAAATAAAAGCATCAAATGGATCTCATCATTAGATCACCATTTCAGCGAAAAATCTCTAGGTTTAGGGCGGCCATCCTTGAATCAAAAACCAACGGTCGAACATACAACGACTACGACAAATCTTTTTCACCGTGTATTCATCACCCTTTTAAAGGCAGAGACAAATTTTTAGCTTATGAACTCCAAGATGAATCTCTTCAATAAGCGATCAACATTTTTCTGATGGAAACCGGGTACTCTATCAAATTCCAAATTTAATGTAAGAAAAACTGGTTCAAAAACACGGATAAAACAAATTTCACAACTCACTTGTTGGCGAACAGTTTGCATAGGCTTCAAAACATCAAAACGTTATTTAGCAGAGAAGATAATGAGAAGCAAAACATAAACTATTAACGACAAAAATTTGGAGCTACCTACTTCTTGTTTCCTACAGGATTAGGTGAAAATTGGGTCTCGAAGAACTTTTCAACCGTATCAGGAAAAACTAATGGTGAAAATGTATCACTCAATCACGTCAAAGAATTTCTATCACTTTCTCAGTGACATCACGACTCTCACCAATAGATTCATGTCTGAATTTTCAGCCAATTTTTGATTTCAATTTAATTTATTAGACAGGATCTCAGGCTGAATAAATTGCATAAACGATTTTTTAGAGAATAATATGAACACCCAAAAACAGTATGAAGTAAGTGGGTGTTTACCAGTGTAAGAGAGCATTAACGATTATACTGTATTATGATTAATCGAGAATGGTTTTTCTTCACTAGCTCATTAACTAACTTAAAATGTTCCACTATTCTACTTTAGTTTCAAAATTAAAGCATTAAATATGGTTACAGTCTCCAAACATCATCAATTAATAGTATCATAGAAAATATATGTTAATAGCATTATGATAACGTAATTTTCAATGAGAAGAAATTATAATTAATATTCCCATGTTCTTCAAAGTGAAAATTTTGAGATAGGCACTATACGTCAAATGAAAAATGGCGGAGGGGGCTAAAAATAAATTATCATTACATTCAAGCAAGGGATAGATGTAGAAGTGGTAGTCACCAAGGAGAAGAAGACGTTTCCTACAAACTATGGAACAGAAAATAATCACCAATCGATCATAACATGGATATTTATAACTGATTATGGATGACTATTTGTTGGTTTACATGTACAAAGATCAGAAATGAGACCACTGTTAAAAATACTTCAACAGAGGATCACTATGCAAAAGCCAATAAGCAAACGCAGTATCTTTGAATTCGTAAACTCCCTCCCCACATTTTAGTACCACATAGTTCACGCTTAGCTTGCCTCTTCTTGCAATAAAATATTTCTGATTACGCCTATATTCGCCTCATGATCGAAAAAGGGAGACCCAAGTACAGTCAAGATAATGATTCATGGATTCCTATCAAACAAATCAAAGCCGAAACACACCAAACACGATATCGTATTTGCCAGATGCGAATTCACGAAGTCGGTCCCAATTCATTATCTTGTTTTCATTCATTCATTCATGAGTACATTTTAACCTTTTTGAACACGATTAGCGAAGCATCTCGCCCCCTAAGAAAGTGCAGATTCGAATGACTCAGCGCTCACGTGAGGCAAACATTGGCACAGGACCAGTACAGGATCGATTCATTTGCATAACTCTTTCGCAGAATCGATTCACAGAGAAAAAAAAAAAACGAACGAACATGAGAAAATTTCAATTTTTTCCTTTATTAAAATTTGTTTCTAATCGCGCGCATACACACACACACACAAACGCACATACACTCTGCCCTAATACTGCGCCTGAAGGTTTTAAGTTCATCTCATTCAAATTTTGGCCAGCAGCCAGTCAGCAAATCGGCAGATCTTGTGCGTCGTCCGAATATTCTGCTTCTCTGCCACACCGTAAACCGCACCCGCGTTAGCTGTTAATTTTGTAGTCAATAACCGGTCGATTACCACCCACAAAATGACATAATACGTGAACTTTTCATTACTGATCGCCTCCACAATTACGCGAAAATTCATTTTGCAGGTCGTTCGAAGTGGCTGTAGAATTCGTTGCCAATGAGAGGCGGTCGTTATAAACCTCTGATTTTATTACCTTTCGTTTCAGATTACGAAAAATCTACGAAGAAATTACACAAAAACGTGATCGTCGAGGCAGGAAATAATAAATTAGCGACAAAATTTTCCAAAAAATAAGAAAATGGAATTCTCCAGAAGTAAATTACCATCTGGTGGAATAGAAATGAAAACTGAGCAGAACACATCACAGCTGTTGGCCTACCACTAGTGCGAAAGACAACCAACAACAACAGACAAAAACAGTAACTACGGCGACTAGAGAACTATAATATGCATAATCACAGGACAGGTTGAGACATACGCCATTTTGGATCGTCATTTTTCTTATCACCGTTTTTAAGTATGATTTCTATTATTAATCTTGGTGTGATAGAACTACCTAGGGGTGGGAGTGGGTACGTTTTTCGTTTCATAACTCGAGGAAAATTTTGGCACCAAAAACTCAAAATTTATATATATCTCTGCCAATTTCTTATTACCACGATACAGGTTGTAATTTTTATCAGATAGTCACAGAAATAGGAACGAACATTATTACTACGCCAAGAAACTCATTTATTGATTTTGTTGAAAGAAAAAAATTTTCCATGAATTTTCCTTTTTTTAACCGACTTTAAAAAAAAAAAGGAGGAAGTTATCAATTCGAATAAGTGAAAAATAATTCTTCTAAAATTTCTCCAGCAAGATCTATAGATCTAGGGACTAGAATTATTGAAGTCGGCGCACTTTTCATTTATCAAGTAGGCTTTATAACTACGTCACAAAACTTTTTAATTAGCACTGACTTCAATAATTCCAGTCTCTACATCTATGGTTCTTGCTTGAAAAATTTTAAAAGAATTATTTTTTACTTTTAGTGCATTTTTTTTTTTTTTTTTAAGTCAATTCTTTTTTTACCAACTGCGTAAGGAGGAGGTTATATGTTTGGTATGTCCTATCTCAAGAACTAACAGAATTTCGTTCGCTCAGAACAAGTGTCTTACTTTATAGATTTTATTGAAAGTAGATTCAAAATGTTATGCTCTAGGCTATTCATATATGAAAATTAAAAGATTAAAAGGGTGTAATTGAAGAAAATGAGAATTTAAAGATTGAAAAAATTATTGTCAAAAATTTGGGCATATCTACCAGCTACTCATTCAGATTAATAGTCTTTTTTTTTTTCTTTCTTAAACAAAATTTATTTATTTTTATTTCAAAGTAACTAACGAATAAAAAAATTAATGGAATGCCGGTTTGTGTAAATTGTCTCCTCTTTCCATCAGAACCAATTACAGCTTTGTAATCTTACGCAACAGATGAGAAATTTTAATTGAAAGAAGAGAGGTTTCTAGATTTAAGAAAAATGACAAAGTTTTAATTAATTTGCCTTTTTTTTATTCATTTTTTTTTCACGAAGATAAATATGATTAACAAAGTAGCTACATGGAAAGTAGATTCGAGAAAATTTTCTCCTCTTTCCAGCAATGCTATCTTTAGCTGTCTAGTTTCAATGCCGGCTGAGTAAACATTGAGTGAAAGAGGAGAGGTATCTAGATTTCAAAAATCAGCCAATTTTCCATAAATTTGCGGTTTTGCCGTTCGTTTATTTTCAAACGACTAAAGATAAGTAAAGAATTATATGGAAATTTAGTAAATTTTATCCTCTTTCCAGCAACACAAATCCAAGCTCTTTAGCTTAAATAGAGGCTGAGGAATCGTTGTGTAAAATAAGAGAGGTTTGTTTCAAAATTTAAATGCTGTGTTCAATTAAAGGGCAACTTGACAATCAGTTTTTCACAAATTCAGAAAGTCCAGAAATTTTATTATGTTGGATAATACTTGATGAGCATGCGCAGCCAAGCGTGATTTAATAATGTAATCAAGTCCCAAGCTGCGCATGCGCAAAATTTTACTTTTCAATTTTGGGGTAAAATTGTTTAGTTTACTTCACATATAGTTAACAGCTTGAAAACGTCTGTTTTTGAGGTCGGTGTTACAAAAATACTCTACAGCAGCAGCAGCAGCGTTAGTAAAAGTAGGTTTTCAAAAATTACAAAATTAGTTTCTAAAAAGTTATTAATATATCATAATTAAGATGATTGTATTAAATTTTGTAACTGTTGACGTAAAATTATGTAGTACAAACAATAAAATTATATCTTTCAAAATCTAAACAAAAATAAATTTTTTGAAAATACCTTCAGGCTGATCCGCATCAGAATTTCTAGCATGTTGTAATAAATTAAAGTTAATATTTTTGCAAATACCTATTGTATTTTAGTTATTGGTTCAAAATCAAGCATTTCATAGACAGAATAATATCTATTAAAGCTGCACAGCAAGTACCGTCCGGCCGATCCTCACCAAAATTAGTAACTTATTGGAATATCATATCAAATATTTGATCTGAATTACATTCCTATTGGTTTAAAATTAGAAAAAGAACATTAAAATTATTTTCATGGAAACCCGACGGCCCATTCAAAATATCACAGAGGCAGTACACCTTCTCACTAAAAATAAACAACACAAACGTCTTTTAGAGCAAAAAATTAATCTGAATCAATTGGAATTTCCTTCAACATTGATTTCCAAATACGTATGTTCTGATCTTATGTACAATGCTTTCAAAAAAATTATGAATTCTGAATGCAGATAATTAAGTGCAATAGACTAAATTACTTTCGGCACAGTGACTTAAGTACATTAAACTAGGACCGATGAATCTCCACTCCCAACAATCATGTTGTAACAATCAATATTTGTCCTATGATTATTTTAGTTCAAAATGGAAATATTTGCGAAACGAGCAGCCATTTTTTCCCAAAAAAATCTTGCAATCACGATCACATCCGAGGAAAATATTTCAATACACGGTCCCGAAAAAATTGGACTTCAGAATCGCAAATTCCCAAATAACATTTCTGTTTATTAATTTTTCAGCGGTTGAAAATATCATCGAAACCTATCTAGACGCCACGTACTACGGAATCAGGGCAACCAGTTTTCCGAGGTAGTCTACTCTTTATCAGCACAACAAACATCGAACTCACTCGAGTAAACGACAGAATTTCGTTCGACAAAGCAAATAAATTACTTATTCATCAAACAGTACGTATCATCGATACCTGCACCACGTTTACTCGCGAAAGTTCATTTGTCCTAATGTCACAATGAGCTCCACAATTTTGGTGTAATGAGAATGTTATCACAGCAGTCATTTCGGCCGATTCATAAAGTACTAGCCAACAACCATTTCTCTTCACAAAAGAGAGGACAGTAACCAAACAAGTCACAAAAAAACGAATGAGGAGGGTGTATTCTAACCGGCGGGGGAAAGTGGAAAATGTTTACAACAAAAATGATAAAAAGATTATAACGTCACAACAAATACGAGCTTCGTCAGTAACGTCATTATTATTTTTAGAGGACGGCCGACACCGGAACTCGTTGAGGTAAATACGCGAGACCAAAATTTTAAGGCGTATACCAGCCCAATATTGTTAATGCGAGCAGAGACCATCGACAGGCGCACAATAGGTCGTGCGTCAATGAATTCGACACAAAAAGGTTTACAGTTTTCCTTCGTTGAGGATGGGCACTTACACCGCTGGAGTACGCTGCCAGACAGAAAGCTGCATTCGAAGTCAACAAAATCTACTTACGATTAAATTTTCGCAAATATGCACGCAGATTATGATTTGTTACATTTTTTTCCAAATCCTTTTCAGCAAACAATAATCGAGAGAATATTTTCTCAAATTCATTTTGGTAAGCTGAAGGCTGATCCGAAAGAGCAATATTCTGTGCTCATATTATTTTCGCTAATATGTAATTATTTTCGTACGAGTTTTATCATGTTTTGCGAAAATTCATCGTTCATTGGGAAATGTTCCAGAGCTCAGTTTATTACGGTCAAAAAAAGGTCTAAGGTCGTCGAACCTCGCACCTGTTAAAGTAGGTAGGTAATGTTTAAAGTAATAGAATAAAATCACACTTTTTTCCACCTAAAGAACATAATAACGCAGTATTAAGCTCACTATTTCTTATTTTTCTTCCTCGTTTTTTGTGCTAAAAAAGAATAACGTGGGCGTGGATACGAAGTGACACGTATGTACACTGAAAAAGCGGTTATTTGTTGGTGTGGAACAGCTGAATAAACCTGGCGGAGACACCAGCCAAACGAAATAGGCATCCAACACATCTTACATGACGATAAGACGACGCAACACGTTTGTAAGAAGGACAACCTCCACAGTCTCCACAGTCGAGCAACGTTTTCCTTTTCGACGTCGCCTTCATCATCGGTACATCCTTTTCCCCAGTTTGACGACGCGGCGTCGATCGTGCACGCAACAGATGAGCGTAATGCAGTTGGCGATGACCTCAGCCACCGGCAAAACACCCATCAAATGGGGAAGGGTCACAGGGTGCACGGGGTCGTGCATCGAAATACGTCGAAAGCGATGCATCGGTCTCACGTACCAAAGGCACGACACAGTGTCACGAACCAAACATAATCCGACGAGAATAAAATAAACGATCCCATTCGATCTACCACAGCAACAAAATGGCCACCAGGGAGACAGACCAGCATAAACACATACAGGTCTCCTTCATTTTGTCGCCACAAAAAAAACAACAAAAAAACAAAAAAAATCAAAATCGTAACCCTATCACGGTCCAGTTGAACGTACGTCTTCGATGGATTCGATTTTAGGAACCACCGAAGCCGAGGGTTCCTGGTATTTTACTGCGTGCATGACCTTTCTCCATACACACTCAGTTGCTACACGACCTTGACAATTAATCTGCAATACGATTATTACTTTTTTTTTTACATCATTATTATTCTCACCCACTCACCCCCCATAAATACCGAAAACATCGACACTTTAAGAACATGCTGCACATATTCTTTCTTATGGGCTTACTATTATGAAAGAGTTGACGCTTAAATGGAGTAAAATAATCAAAATTTTTACGGGCGCCAATGAGCGTCTGGAGTTTTGCGCCTCATCCAGGGTCAATAATAAACGAATCGAGCAGACGCAAAACGAGAATTTAAACTTATGGTACGGCCATTTTAATGGACTCGCGTACAGCTAGGCTACACAGTAAAAAAGTACGCCACTATGTTACCCGTTACCCATCTCGTTCTATAATTTTTATGGCCCACAATAATTATGTATCGTCGGTGTGTCGGACCGATCGAGGTGAGACTGAGACTGACAAGCAAACTGAAACGTAGCGGTGAGGCTGGAGAGATGATGGTCTCGGTGGAATGGCGTCGTCGAGCGATGCGCCATTAAATATGTTGGTGTAAACACAATCAATCGCGGGCAATGCCGTCAAGATACGAGAGGGTTGAAAAGTGTGCCAAGAACGAGAGAACATCGACTCGAAAAGCAGCGGTGAATCTATGAATGGGGCATCCGACACAAATATTTGGCGGATTTTTTTTTTTATTTATCAACAACACACCACATACGCTTGTCCAATAGGCTTCCGATATTCGAACGCAAGAAAAAGTTTAATAAGATTTAGAAACTGCAAAGGCCGAATGCAAGGAAGTCGATACTTGAATAATTCTTACATTTTTCTTCCATTATCAATTATATCTTATATATTATAAAAGCCACTTCTGTAACGCTATCACGAGATCATAGTTACAGATATATTTGATTACGCGTACATTCGAGTCAACCCGAAATGATTTTCTTCTTCATAATATCACATCCGCACCAGTTTAATTGATAATTCCGACACATTCATGCAGGTCTGTGCGAATTATTGCTGAATAGCAGCATTGGATACTCTCCAGTCTATACATAAACATAATTACTACCTACATGGATATAACTTTGTCAAGATAAGTAATTCCTGAGTCACTGCTGATACTCAAGTATCGTTCTTGTACACGGGCCTAAGAAGAATAAATGTCAAATACTGGAATGCATAAAACGAATACATCGTTATAAGTTTAAAACACTTCATTTATTTTCCGGCTCAGCTCTACACAATGATGGCTGGTCATCTTTCTATAGAATTGCTTATTTTCACATGCTTGAGTATGCCATAATTGTTGAAGGCGAAACAGTGGGTTGTAATTTATTTCAACTAACGCTAGTCTCCCTCATTTTTAAACTTTGATACAGGGAGAAGGTCTACAATCCAAACTTGAACACGAAACTTACACATCAAAGGTCGAAATCAAGTTCATCAAACTGCCGGTAAAATATCTCAGCCCCTAAAAGATTATACCTACTTTAAATTTTTAAATTGGCTGCCTCCCAAGATTCAAGAACCTAGTAAACAAATGATGCTGAAACAGGGTAGTCACAGATTTTTTCATCGAAGTTGTAAAAAGGACAAAAGATCGACAAAGTATCATTAGTGGGAGAAGCATCTTATAAGCTGAAATGAACGCTGTGATGAGAAAAATTTGAATTGGTTTGCCAGGAAGTGCAAGAGCACGACTAAACGCAAAACTTGAGAAAAAATACGAACAAACGGTAAAATGAGGGAAATCTTGATACTTAAATATTCCCAACATTATAACGGTGATCGATCGATGTGGTAAAGAAGTACTACACATGGAAGTTTTAGTTCTGCGTCAGTTTTGTGAGGTGGAAAAACTAAGAAACTTGATTTCTGTCAAACAATGTAAGGAACTTTTTGGATAAGAAAAAAATGATAAGACACGCAGGCATGCGATATAAACATGATCACATCGTGGAAGAAAATTTTTAACAGAACGAGTAATTCGGTGGAGTGAGCAGATCCACTACTTTTTGAGAACAAATTTTTTTTTCAATCCCCACCCCGGAAAATCGATCCTACTTAACAGAAAAGGGTAAGAGTTCCGCAATTTTTTACCATATCAAATATACCGATTTAGGGTTTAATTTTATTCTTTCTACCTGCGGGGATGTTATCCTAATTTCTCCTCTTTCAAGGGTTGGACTTGAGTTGACAGACCAGTCATAGACTGATTCCGTGGCCCACATAATTAGTGCACTGCACTTAAAACTCGTTCATCGTCATGTAGCTATACCTACGTTTAGACTGCTTAGAGAAGGTAAGAATGTATGTACTCATATACTTGCAGATAAAGTGCACGTTTTGGAGCGTATGATGACGCCACCAAGTGGTGTTAAGTTTTTCATATCTTGAGAGATGCGACAAAGGCAATAAGTGGACTGGCTAACCACACTAAGAAATGGACGGGTCGTTGAACACGCAAATAAAAAACATTCCGTTAGTAGAACCTTGTGTAGGTAGTGTTACCTACACTAAAAGCCACATTCGACATTCCCCATTCAAACATGTACAAGGGATTGTGTTAAAAATTTTGTACTTCTTTAAAGAAGATGAATGATAAATTTCATGTAGTCATCAATAATAGTAAAAATCTCGCAAACACGACCAACAATGAGACCACAATTTGACGGTGTAAGACCCGGATCATCACCAAGAGACCAAAACTGGATTTTACATTATAAAAACCAAAATTATCAGATACCATGATGGTCGACTTGGTCTGGCTTTTGCCCGTCACCGATACACATGGGTTAATGGAACCTGCCGAACGGATAATCTAGTAATTGCTCACGTTTTATCTGACAGTACCTTCCACTCCTTTAGTGTCCATTTTCATTTGTGCGCATGCATAACAATAAAATTGGCAACGATTTTCGTGGTTTTTCTCACCACCCAACAGACTACTCTTCTCCTCCTAGCTGCTGGAAAATATTTTCCGGCGCCTGTGGCAGTAACGCAACATTATTACGGATACTATTCTTCTTATTTATGCATTTATTTATCTATTTTCACAATATTAGTCACGTCGTCGTTAAGGTACCAAAAGGTCGTTTATTTGAAATACACGTCGTTCGTTATAAAGACCGTCGTAACATGACAATAGACGGACGAAAGATTAATAGATAGCGAAGAGAGAAACAGCAACAGCAATAACAACACCAACAACAATAATAACAACCGTAAACGATGACTATCGAACTAATCACGCGAATAAAGTAGGTTAGGGTCGAATGAGCCCCGATGTTCGATGGCTTTCAGGTTCGAAAAACGAGCAAGGTCGCTGCTCCAGCTGTTGTTATAAAGCAGGTAGTGGCCCCGGCGTGAAATACGCGTATGCAACTAACGCTACACGTAACCTTTAGTAAACTTACGCTTAGGATGCTGCGAGTGGCAGTACCTTTCGACTGGAGAGGTACTTTTGTTGAAGTTTTTTCCACCCGAAATAAAAATGAATAGAGTGGAACAAAAAAAAAAAAGAAAAAAAAACAGTAAATTGAGCCGACATACGCCGACCATAAATCGTAATCCGTAATACGAGAGTGTTAATTGATAATTAAATTTAAAGGTCTTCATCATTTTCGGGTACGTAAATAAACGGTCGAACAATATCGTAATTACGGTGTACGTTGAACGTGAAAAAAAAAGGGTGAGGGAGGCGAGGAGAACGAATGAACGATAGAGAGACAACGAATGAAAAAGTGGCAGCCGCTAACTGTTCGTTGAGTAGAAATTAATGAACGCTCATTAAATCGCGTGTGTACGCACAATTGGTATGCTCTAAGTGCCGACCCCCCGAAAAAAAAAAAAGTTGCTTCACGAATCGAAAATTACATAAACGAAAAAGTAGACCGATTGTTGTTCTTTTTTTTTTTTAACGGACGCGAAATGTATGCAACTATTAGAAGGGGAGAGTTACGCACATTACAAAGTAAACGCATTTCTGTTCTTCTCATAGTAAAATTAGACAAAATAGAGTGTGTGGAATACCTTGTCTGAGAGATATTCTCACCAGAAGGAAATTCAACAGAATTTAAGCGTGTTCAGCCACTTCGTACATAAGTACGGGTAAGCCAGAACCAGACCGAACACTGGTGATTTTAGAGCCGATTCGAGTGGTTTATATACGGCTTATTTACACGCATACTAAGACACGTACGTAAGAATATACGTACGTCTGTGAGGGCGGCCAGGTTGCATCATCCCCTATCATGATAAGAGATGGCTGGCTGGTTCGTGTACAGATCGTGACATTGTTTTGTGATTTCACAATTCGGTACTTGTACATTACCTGCATGTACTTACAGGTAATTACGATCGAACGTATTTAGTGTGGTTTAACGTCACAAGGACGATTATTTGCCTGCCCTTTGGGGTGGCAACTGTCGTCGAGGGGTCCAAGCCCCTTTACCTCATACCAGTGAGTCCCCACAGTGTGCATCTGTTAGATTTTTCACAATTCGAAAGAATTTTCTTTCTTTCTTAGCAGAGTAACGGGATGAGTGATGACGATTTACCTTTCCAGGAAGTTCAAATATACATTCATCGTTATGTTGAAAACAAAAAGTAAGAAGCGGATTGGATCCCGAATATGAGTTGCAACAAAAATGACACCGTCTTTGAAGTAGACAAATTTGTAAACCAGATTAAAAGTTTGGTAAGGATGGAAAATGTATTCTACCCGAGTGCTGTAATGCAACATTTTAAAACTAATCCGCATCTCTAATGTACGGTAAGACATGAAATCCATACACAGAAAATAATCTGAACCAGGCACTCCACAAGTTGTCCGCACAAGTTTCTAAAAATAGCAAGACATTCCCAGGAAGTTATGCAGCAACTCTTTTCTAAGAACTGCTCTGGTACAACCACGACATGGATGGTGCAGGGACTTCTAGAAATTTTCAGCTATTTGAAAATGGAGGAACTCCGCTACTTCTACAAAATTTTGGCCAATCTATGTTGTTTACATACATTGTCAGAAGGAGAGAAAGGGTAAACTCATGTGTGAGCCACTTTTGTGCTCAGAGATGAACACAATATTTTAATTATACGCTCGTGTTCTCAATTAGTATTGGTAAAGCTCTACAGATACAAGTAAGGCAATACGCCATTTGTATTCACAGTTTAATTCAAGTAACCCTTCCAGAATTTCAACTTTACTCAAGAACCAATGGTACAATTTCAGCAAAATTTTTTCTGAATCTTTAGCAAACATATGCCAATGTTTCACCAAACTTTCAGCTTTCTACAAGAAGTGGTTCTCTTGTAATTTCATCGACAACATATGTAGTGTCTGATACCATAAAATTTTGTATTATAGAGGCATATTTCGTTGGCCCTTTTAACTGTTGGGCGAAAGTAAATTTCAAGTGAAACAATAAAAAAGATTTATAAAAGTAATCAAAAAATCTAAAACCATAAAATTTTCAAATTTACGATAATATGAATGAATTTAATTACTAGCTGTAGGATACAAATGGCATATTGTCAGAATCATATCTGCAGTGCTTTAGTATTGGCAGTTATTAATTGGAGGGATCTGGGATTTGAGCCAGTTATATTGACATCAACAAGTAGAAGGCACCACCATCCAACTACACACCACTCCCAACAACACTGATTCAATAGCATTGTTTTTATGGATCCTTACATGAAATTGTTACAATCTGTATGAGAGTGTGATCAGTTTGGGTACTATTTCAACTACTGAACATGCAATGATCCGCCATGCCTTGTCTTATATAAAATATATTTGCTAGTTATTGTCGGCATTGGAATGACCATGTGGTTAAATTTACAGCTTTTGACTGGCAAATATGTAGGTCCCAGGTTTGATTCTCCAAACTGAAAAAACTCACAACTGGTAACCCTCCATGTGTGCTGGACACGCACACACTTGGTGGTGCATGGTGGAACTCACAACTCTCCTTCCTGACTTAAGTCACTGATAGATAGCACCCTATTTAGGGGAAAAAGAACCCATATAGATAGTGTTAGACTATATGTATGGTGTAAGGGGCGTTTCTAACTCTGCCCAATCTCCTAATGCATCCAACAATGTATATGGTTCAACTCATGTTCAGTCACTCTAGGGAGTATGTGGTAATCTGCTGTATCTTTTCCTATATAAAATATATACTCGCCAGTTATAGTTGGTGGTGAAATGGCTGTGTGGTCAAGTTTACCACTTTTGGCTGGCAAATATGAAGGTTTTAGGTTTGATTTCCAAACTGACAAACTCTACAAACTCATGCAAAAAGTATTTCTTTATCAATAAAACTTGACAGACGCATTCACAGCGTGGCAACAAAATTGAACTATTGACAGATAGGTAAACCCAAAAATATAATCAATATTAAGGGAAATGTTGTATCGAGTCTACTGAACTTCTAAGAATGATAACAGTAACCAGAAATATTACTTATTCCAGCCGACATTTTTCTTCAAGTTGAAACAGCAAATAGTCCCTGATTCTGCTAACTCATAAAAATAGTGGAATATGAAAATGTATAAGATCTAAAAACTGTTGTTAAAATTTATCTGAAGGCACACAAATTCCTGTCCCATAAGCACCCATTACTTTCCCTTATCAGTATACAAATGCGCGTAGTTCCAAAATTACATTTTTCATGTTCAAATTAGCCTACAGAATGTAATATTTGTCAAGTTAAATTTCACATATAGCCTAACGTTCATTAAAAAATTATAATTTTCAAAAAAACATGTGTAATACCTTCAAATATGGAATCCATGTCTCAGCTCAGCTCTCTTCATATTTTAATAAAAGATTTTTTTTATACGATACTTTTGATTAAATAGAAATTCAGTTTTTTTATGATATTTGGAAATATGAAGTTAATATTTCTTCAGATTCTAGGTTTTTAATGAAGAACAGGGTAATTGTGAGTTTTCCACAGAAACTATAAAAATTTTCGAAATTACGACATGTCCAACATTGAAACCAGTTCCATTATTGAATTTCTAAGTCACGTCTTCCTAACATAACTTTTGCAGCATTTTTACTTTACACGGATCAGGAAAGAGAAACACAAGTTTTAAACAATTTTCTACAAAAAAAGTAAACGAAAACAGGTTCGAATTTTTGAAAATCGATTGCAAAAATTTTTCTGTATGACTATAAACATTCAAGTATTATGTAATTTCTAAACACATTTCCTCCACAATCGCTTCTCGATTCCATCACCTTATCATTTGTTCTTCAGTTTAAAACGGAGGTTGAAGCTTCGACAGTCATTGAGTAAGCTTATGATTTGACGAAACCAAAGACATATTTTAGTGGAGGGATGGGGCTTGGCGGTGGAATGGGGTGGAATTGAATAACTTTTGCAAATGAGCAAAATAACCCTCTTTACTCAGAAATATAGGTCGCCAAAATTATACTTTAATTTCCCAATTTTTTCTCTATTATTCCAACTGTTTTTGTGCGCTTTTATAACTTTTTCTGTGTGCTTTCGTACCATTCCAGCTACAACTAACTGGCGCATATAGAATATAGGCCGCCTGATGAGGGCCATGGGCGCATTCGTGTAAGAGCTTTTAAAAATATTCAAAAAATCTGCAAACAATACTCACTGTATAGAGCAAGGAAACTGTTTTCATTTCGTTGATTTGCAGAACAATGAATCAAATTCATTACTCACCTGCAACAAGAACAAAAAACCTAAGTTAATTATGTATTTTGCATGGAATAAACACAATCACAATAGTCATACTATTCTGAAAAAATATTTTTACTACAAAAAATATCAACTTTTTTGATCAAATTTTTTCGCTTATGTTGTTGAACATTGTCGCTTTGAATCATTAAACAATGATTAGATTAACGGTACATGTAATCGTAAGAAACGTTATATGTCACGCAGCATCAGAGAAAAATTTTTTGGCTTACATATATGTGTCTGTGACTCACTGTTAACACTGAATAGCTAAGTACAGAATTTAAAATTGCAAAGATCGAAGAATTTTAGTAATTCTTCGGAAGAAGGCATCATCAAAAATATATTACCGGCGATCATTGTATTTAGTGGCAAAATAAGCAATTCTTCAATTGTGAATGACTAAGAAATGCTCAAGTCATGACTTACGTATTGTTTCTGCATTCAGAAGACAGTGAAAAATTCTAGCCAAAAGCAAAACACTTACATAATTTCACTGGCACATGCAATTTGAGAGAACAAAAATGGCAAGTTGATAAAACATTTGGCTTAAACGTAAGTACCTACTCAACCTTATCCAAATGACAGACAAGCGTCACGTGGAAGGAAGTTTTTCCAGCAAGTTTACATGTTATGACGTCATGTTTGAAGTTCAGTTGAAATGAGAGTGTCTAAGATTCGTCTATTTATTGTTGAATATATGAAATTATAACAATAAATTTGAAGTTTGTTCATGGCGCAATTGATAAGGATGTGTGCTAGCATTCTGTGGGTTGTGGGTTTTGATCCTCTGTATTATTTTGAATTTATTTATTTTATTTATTTTCATTTTTTTCTATTGCTTTTCAGCCATGTGGTGAAGCTGGAGCGCGCGAAGCGTGCCCGTTTCTTTTTTTTTTTTAAATACAAAACAAGTAAGTTTTTTATTTTGTGGAGGACGCACAGATAATCTTTTGTATTTTAAAAAAAAAGCAACGGGCGCGCTTCGTGGGCACCAGCTTCACCACATGACTGAAAAGTGATAGAAAAAAAAAAGTAAATAAAATAAAAAATTCAAAAGAATACATAGGACTAAAACCCCGACCCGTAGCATGCTAGCTCACATCCTTACCCACCGTGCCAAGAACCGATTTAAAAATTATCGTTATAAATTCATGTGTTCAACAAAAAAATAAATGGACTTCAAACATGATGTCATAACATATAAATTTATTGGAAAATCTTCCTTCCAGGAGATGCTCATAACAACAGTGGTAAAATATAACGCATTTTTAAGGTCGATGATGAAAAAATTCTGTTTCGAGTCTATCGACAAGAAAAGCACAAAATGGTAAATCTGGATGGCATGTTCACGTAGACTGCAGAATACTTGAGCAGCGACTGTTATTAAGGAGAGTATCAGAAAAAATAGCCAAAGGAAGAAGGCTATTTCACGCGAATATATATACATACATACACACACACACGCGTGCGTGTGTGCGTGTGCGTGTGCGCGCGCGTAGAAATTTTCGACGAGTAATCCACGGTTTGACTTGCGGAGAGTCGGACCACTCATCTGATTATCGCATTCGTCGATAAAAGAAGCACGCCAAAACACAATTTTATAGTATCCAACATCATTTTAATAAGTACCTATTCTATACGACGGAATGGCTCAGGCGGAAGCCGGACAATACAGTTTCACTTTTTTTCGTCTCAATCGCAGTGACAAGAATATGGCAACGTGAGTACTGGAAAATAGTCCGCTATATCAATATTCAGCACGAGTATCTTAAATGCGAGTGAGCAACATAGACCCAAAACTTACATAACACTCGAAGTCGTTCGTTGTAAACTCGATGTTACCAATTACGGCTCACGATTTCTTCGTTTCTCGTAAAACTGTGAGTATTATTTTCTTCAGTCCGTTGTCATTGTTATTTTTTATTTTTTTATTTTTTCTATTTCATCAAATGGCAATACGTTAACTGTCGTGGTCGACTAATGAGAAAACCTCACACCGACGTCGTCGTCGATACGCATTAGCATTAAAATTTTTGCAATCAAATATCATGCTGCATCCGAATCTTATACTAGTTAGGTTACAAAAGAAATCATCGTTGTTGCTCTGTGATCAGTCATCGCCATTGTATTACGACACAGTTTTAATGCTGATACATAATGAATGCATTATTTGTAGCTAGCGCAAACACACATAAAGAATGCGAAAAACTAGTTCCACCATTTTTTGAACGGGCACACAATTCGCGATGCAATCAATCGATGCCGTTGTTCTCATCAATATGAAACGTACCTACTCGATGAAAGATTGCATTCTTTACCCATGAATCGAGGGCCTGCAACACAATAACCAGATATCCCGAGACAGTATGGAAAAAAACGACGAGGTCGACAGAAACCGAACTAATGAATAGGGAGATATTCTCCTGCAATCGTTGTACGATTTGCGTCTCAGACTGCGATAAATTTGAGGAAGAATTCACGAGCGACTTTTCGACTGTGCTTCGAAGGATATTCGGATGTCAATAAAGCAAAAACCAAGCGCGAAGACTAGAGAGCAATTTTCGAAGAAGATTAAAACAATGCAAAAAACGTGTAAACAGTAAAGCCATCGGATCCTGATCCACCCCCCTTCCCCACTTCAACATCAAATATATCCTCCAGACACTGGGCAAAATGACAGCCGAAGTCTGATAAAAAGGTTCTACCAATAATATAGTTGCAGGAGAGAGTAACTCAGTGACATAGCGGCTGAGATGGCCAAACAGGGATTATTAGAGGAAAACTATTAGCATCACGTAGCTGATTCCGTACTAGAAAATGTGAAAAAAATATTCACCCAGATTCCGTAATCTGTTTCGAGTGGTATTACTTTAAGACAAAAAAAATCTCGTATTTGCCAGAGATTGTTGATATTTTCAGATTTTCATGATTCTATTTTAATAGATCAATCACGTGGTGGACATCACAACTTGTCCTGAAAGCATCAAATAGTTGCAGGTAGATTTTGAATGCAAACAAACTTATATCGTTATCACAAACCTATCTAAATTTCCATATGATTACGAAAATGGAAAGATATGCGAATTTTTAAAGAACAATAAGGTAGAAAGTTAATCATACTATTCAGAGTACCATAAGTATCCGAATAGCAATAATAGTATATTGTGTGACAAGTGCGTAATGTGGTCTATTGTTTTACTGAGTGTGGAAGAATTTGTAGATGAGCCGAAGGCGAGTGCTGCAAACTTGACAGGAAATTATGGCTGAAAAAAAAAAACAAAACCGCCAAGTTTTCCAATATTTTTGCGTTTTTTTGTTCGTTTGTTTTCACAACAGCTAAGAACAATTAACAAATTATAAGGAGACTAGTTTCACGTAAATTTTTTCCTCTTTCTAGTAGTACTGATCCCAGATTTCTAGCTTAAATAAGGGCTGAGGAATCAATGAGTAAAGGAAGTAAGGTTTCTGGATTTAAAAAAAAATTTTTCCATCAATTTGTGTTTTATTCATTTGTTTATTTTCAAACTGTTAAAGATGATTAAAATATTAAATGAAAACTAAATTCAGGGTAAATCTTCTCCTCTTTCAGAGATACCATTTTCAGATTTCTAGCTTAAATAACGACTGAGGAATCATTGAGGGAAAGAGGAGAAGTTTCTAGATTCCAAAATATGAAAATCTCCCAATAATTTGCATTTTTGTTTGTTTATTGTCGTCAAATAGCTAAAAATAATTAAAAAATTATATGGAAATTTTTTTTAATTTTATCTGCTTTCGATCATTATAACCCCAGCTCTCTAATTTAATTAGAGGCTGAAGATATGTTAAGACGTTTGTGGGACTCTCCCATATGAGGTATAGGGGCTTGGACCCCTCAATGACAGTCGCCGCCCAAAGGGCAGGCAGACAATCGTCCTTGTGGACGTTAAACACACAAAATACGTCGATCGTAATTACCTGTACGTATTTGCAGGTATGTACGAGTACCGAATCGTGACACGATAGGATAATGTCACAATTCGTACACAAACCGGCCAGCCATCTCTTATCTCGATATAGGGGATGATGGGACCTGCCCGCCCTCACCAACTACGTATTATCTTACGTACGTGTGTTTGTGTGTGTGCAAATAAGCCGTATATAAACCACCCGAACCGGCTCTAAAATTGCCAGTGTTCGCCTTGGTTTTGGCTTACCCGTACTTATGTACAAAGTGGTTGAACACGCTTAAATTCTGTTGAATTTCCTTCTGGTGAGAATATCTCTCACGACAAGGTATTCCACGTTTTTTTTTGAAAATTTAAATGTTGTGTTCGATTGGATGGGCAACTTGACGAATAGTTTTTTACAAATAACTAAATAATAATATCAAAATGATTACATGTTCGAATATTTTACACCTTGTCATGTAGGTCTGGGATGCGCAAGAGATTGTAAATTATCATCTATTTCACACGCTAAAATTTGTATGTTTACATTCTGTTGTATATGTAACGTAAAACTCGTTCTTTGGTGCATATGTTGCATGATCCTCGGCCTTTAAAAACGTTCTTTCACTTTTCTTCTTGTAACAAAATAGATAGGTCAAATTGTTTGTTTGGACCCAGTTTCAAACTGATAACTACGGGACAACATTAACCCGTAACTGATCTATTGTCATAATCGAAGCCACTGATATTACGTTTTCCACTGTAAAAAGAGAATATTATTATAGTCCTGAATAACCCGCCAAGTAAAAATTGTTTTCTATACAAGCACCTAATCCTCCAAATACCTTTTCTATATTTTTAAATTTTCTGTTTAAAAAACTTATTGCTTTCGGCAAGATGACATCTCATCTGAGTGGGCAAAATCAACACACCAAGGTCGAGGTCACTCTCATCAAAGAATTGAAAAATTTATCTTTTACCAGGTTTGAGTAAAAAACCCTAGATTCCTGTCACACCAAAAAATAAAAAGTGCACCAAAGGGAAAAAAAATCTCGTTTCAGTACAGCAATATTTGGAATTGAATGATTACACACGATCAGTACAAATTATGGGTCAACGCCAAGCGGTAGGTGTGGGTAACACACGCGTTTCCTTCATTGGTGAAATTTGCTCAGAAAAACTTTAAATAACAGTAATTTTTACAATTTTTATTTAATTTTTTTCAACTACGCCATCTTGCCCTAGGTAAAGCCTACGATAACATTCGTAAAACAAAAAAATTAAAAATGAAATAGCGAAAAAAAAGATTCATTAAATACAACCTTGAAACTTGCTCATAATATGCAAAAAAATTATTCATTTGAATTGGCTTTTTCTATTTTTATTTCATTCTTTGATATATAAATTTTGTAAATGCGTACTTGAAGCAAAATGAGCAATCTTGAGCTACTTCTTTCCTATGATACGGTTTGTGTGTAGGCTTATTCGAACAAATAAATTTTAGTTCTAAGAAATACAAGAAAATAATCTTAAACATTAATGGTAACAGAAATAATTTACACTAGATGCACCTAGGTCAGGAACACGTTTTGCAGAAAAGTTATCTATTAATTTTCACTCAACAAGCCAGTTACCCACGCGAAGGAGGGGGTTGCAGCGAGAAAATACCATCTCGACGATGAAGTTTGATATTTTCATTTTCTAAAATTTAAAAAAGTATTTAGCAACGGGGTAAAAGGAAAAGTCAAGGCGGAAGTGGGGAGCTAAGCCCACCAAGTCAAGCCAGAACGAAAAATTTTTCAAAAATACGTACAGTTAAAAAAACAATAAAATAGCTTTATTCATTATTATTTGGGGAAAAAATGATACTAGCTTCGATCCTGAAAAGAGTTTTCAAAAATACCAAGGGGAAGTTTTGATCTACAGTAATCCCTCACGGCTACGGTACGCGACGCCACTGAAGACAGGATTCTTATTCGCATACGAAAGTAATAGGGCTGGTGACCTTACTGGGCGAAACACCAAAAGAATAATCAAACTCAAGAATCATTGTGAAATCATTTATTTCGACGCAGAGGAGTGCATATCCAGAATCTCCAGCAGCATTCATAAAACAATAATTTACGTACATAAATAAATAAAATACGACCGACACGTACATCGTACGCTCGTCAACGACACTAATTTCGCAAATCGTAGTCAAAACACGAAATTCACCCGATATCTTCGAAAAAAGCACTTTATACATTCCCCTTTTCCACCACCTACACCCTCAATTTCTATCTCATTTTACAGGAGAACATCAAAACTCTACAGGCAGCCATTATGACGTAATAAAACGTCCGCCACATGCTTGTGCTAAAAAAAAAAAAAATATGTTAAAATGAACACGGCGAAGCTCGTTTCTCAACAATAGCGATTAAAATTTATGAAGTGGCAATGGTTAAACAACGCTTAAAAACGTAACAATTAACATGAAAAAAAAAAAAAGCGGGAGACGAAAAAAATGAAGATGAAAAGGAAGAAAAATAAGAGAGAGAGAATGAGAAAATAAATGAAATGAAAAATTTGCTGAAAGAGATGGTCCCTTTGGCCCGCCAGCCTGCTATACAGCCAGCCACCCTTCGGTGTTCCTCGTTGGCTATAATCCCTTCAAAAACTAATTCGAAACACAATAATAATTTTTACGATAAATAAAAATAATTGGCCGGATGCCATGGCCGGAATTCGTGTCGCCCACATAAATGCGACATACAACTCCGTTCTTTCGCCTACATTTCTCTTGCATCTTACAATTTAATAATTATTTTGCTCTTTTTCCGATGTTTTTTTTTTTTTCCCCACACTGCCCATACTGTTTTCCTTTTTTTCTCGCTTGTTCCATCAATTAAATTAATCCAAATTCGTAACATACGTTGCTAAGCCGTCGTGTCGGCATCTTTCCCTCTTCTTTTTCGTCCATCTTTTTCTTTTCCTCCTTATTCCCTACATAACATTTCTGGCTCGCCAGTGACGGTCGATGGCCTACCAGAAAGAAAATAGTATAACACGTATTCACCACGAACATAATTTGCCATTATATAACAAACCCTAAGACCGACAGATAAACAGACAAGAGAAAAAGAGAGAATAAAAAAACAGAAGAATACGAGTGAAACTGTAGGCGATTTTCAGGAACATGCGATGAAAACATATTTGAAGAGGAAGAGGGTATCTTTCTTCTCATCTAACCAGATGACCAAGGGCAAGATTTTTTCATTAATTTAATTAATAAAATTGTTTCACTCGCAGTCTCGCCCTAATATACAGAGCAGTGATGACTATTGTAATGAAGAAAGAGAATTTTTTTCCATAAAGGGATAAATCTTACGATGAGCGAGTACCTCTTCCAGACACCTGCACAATGCAAAAAACGTGCAACTAACCACACTGATACCAGCGCTTCTTCCAGCCGTCGAAAACAATTTGTGGACGTTAAACCATTCAAAACATCTGACGTTTTCTACGCTACCAAACGGATCATCCTTCAAATCAGATTTTAGACAGAAACCAATAAATTAATTCTTGGCTACTTAGCCAGGACATAAAACACACAACTTTTTTCTTTTCACCGAGAACAAATCTGTTTATGAAGGCAGATCGATAAATGCAACTGAAGACATCTAGAGTAACGCAACTGGTGATCATGACGGTTGCAACTTTTCTGTTTGGAAAGCTGAGAGAAACTTTGAAACAAGGGTGTTTGTACTTACGTGGAGTGACTATTGCGAATGATTTCGGAGTTGGTTTTCACTAATGACGAAAAACTTTTCTTAATAGGAAAAATTCTGATTGTTTAATTGTCACACCCGGACGCATTCACGGAGATCACATTTATTGGTCATACTCAAGACACCGAATAAGCCATTACTACCAGGCCGAAAAGTAAAAGAAAAAAAGGATTACACAATAGCAAGAATATAAAAATCAATCGAGATTAGTCTCGTTTCCCACCTATCGGGTAAAACCCTAATTTTTTCATAAAGCTGCTTCCGCACCCAAGTTCCTGAGATAAGATCGTAAAATTTGAGCTCAGAAAAATAATATTTCTTCCGAAATTTTCTTCTTGTGCGCGTATAAACATTTTTCTTTGGTAGTGAAGAAGTCTATACACTACCGCACTTTTCTTCCTATTCATTTCTTTGTAAATATTCGCGATGAAAACATTTTCTTTGCACCCGAACAAGGGAGATTATAAAAATATTGTTAAGGTAAAAATGGTTAAATACTAAATGGACACCTATGGAAGAAAAAGCATTTCTGGACACGTTTTCACTCGAATGTGGTAAATCCGATTAAGTTTCAAAGAAAAATTTAAACCCAAACTACTCCATGTCCACTTATACAAGTGAAATTCAACTTCTTGGTAAATATTCGTTGATTAATGCTACTTATCCCGGTTCTCAAACTATTTTCACAAGTCAGCAATTGAGGTTGGGCGGTATGAACAGCCATCTTTGAACCTATATCGGATCCTATGAAGTTTTTCCCCTTATTTCAGTTTGTCTGCGTGCAGCTACACATAAATATTTTTGCAATGGTACTCTATTCAGACGAATTGTCTTTTGTTTAATTGATATCACCGATGAATTTTTTTTTTCATCCATTAAAAAGGTGAGCAGACTCGTTCACAAATTTGATGGCAACAGACTGAATATACTTTTTTATATATCTTCAATTTCTATCCTGCTACTGTTTTGGAGACTAATTTTTTTACACAGGACAGACAACTAATAAATTACAAGGTTTAAGTCAATAATAAACATTTTACAAAATCAGTTCAACTACAGTCTAAAAACACCTACATCAAGGGCGTAGGTAGCTCGACCATAAGAAAGAAGTCCACATCTTCTCAACCAAAGTCTTACAGAAATACAAGTTAATTCACTGTGAAAGAAAATATGAACTTAAAAATTAATTCTACACATAGCCACTAAGCACTATCGATGACCATCCTTATCATTCTTCCCATTTGTCTACTTAAACTTCCATACAGTCAAAGATATCGAACGAGATTGTAAGGGAAGCACTGATTGAGGAGAGCTGAAATTTAACTGAGACATTGGCACATGTTATTTGAAAATTCTTTGGTGGCTTAAATCGTACCTTGGTTTTCGAGATATCGCTGAAGTTCTGTTCAGATATTGTGATTCGAATGATGAGAAATCAATTTAAATTGGCGAATTTAAGCGATATCTCGAGAACAAAATGTACAATTTAAGCCAAATTTTCATATCTCTCACACTGAGCCTTTTTCCATCTTGACGGGTAGAAAAATGACCGCAAGTACTATGAAAACCGGAATAAAATATTTTAATCGATCCCAGCGTCGCTTATTGTTCATAAGACCGAATTATGTCGGTCGAAATTAAAGTCGTAACGCGCAGGCCAAAAATAAATTAATAAAAAAAATTTTAAAAATGGGCTCGACGTTTTAATTAAATGAAGTAGCTACACGTTATGCCGAGAAACATTTCAACTCGTCGGCAACAAACTCATGTACATAACTATACATACCCATTATAACACATTATGCTGATCGTCACTGTCGAGTATAGCCACATTTTGGAATAATGTCGACGATGAAATTTGGCCAAAGAGTACGGAATTTTTGACGGCCACCAAAGATAAGCGGGGTGGCGAGGAAAGGGAGCGCGAGATAGTGGTTTGTGGGTAGAAAAAAAAATTGGCCGCTTATCTCGCACGTCGATACACAGACAATTAAAATCGACGAAAGGTCAAGTGCTTCCCAATTTCCTGGTTGGACGTCGCCGTGAACTTATGGCCAATTTTTTTCTTTCGTCCTCTCGCCCCTCCATTTACGTTGTTGCCGGTATAGCTGGCCCGCTTGCGGTACCTTATCAACAAATTTTACGTAATAAATGCCCGTTCGAACTGTGACAGCGGCGCTTGGCAATCTTCCTGCGGATATGTGGGTCGTGAGAGAGAGAGAGAGAGAGAGAGAACGATAGAAAGAAAAAGGGTGAATGTAAATTGAGGAAATACGAAGGTAAAGTGCAGCCACAGCCACGTCCTGACGAGTAAGAATATACTGCAATTCTTGGACAAGCTGCTGCATTCAGAACCGAAATGACGAACTGGAGAATAAGAGACGAGAGAAGAGAGGGTCTCTGCGCTGTTCGATCGTGTGATTCAACAAGAATCAACTTCTTTTTCAAAATATTCGTATTATAGAATATTTTCACAGTATTCAATAGACGACATCGGTTTGCCGTTTGGTAACAGAGAAATCCAAAATGGATTTCAAGTGGGAAGTTTTAAATATAAGAAGAAGTTAGTAGCATTTTAATGTTCGTACAAGATTTGCACATCAGTAAGGTCCTGGACATCGAGAACTCGTGAATTAAATACACTAAGAATGCCAACCGTTAATGGACGCAATACGCACCCTGTTTCCAATACAAAGAAAATGAAATTCAATACTGAATGGAATAATACAGAAAAAAATCACAAGATTGACAGTTTTCTAATAGAGACATCCCAATTCATGAGATTTTCATTGTTTAAATATCTCAGCTCTCGCTAGGGTAAAGAATCTCTAAAAAGGGACTACGTGAGATTGAGCGTCATCATAAGTCTTGTTGTTGGGTCTATGTGGGTTTGCCCAAAAATCAATTGAACACAACACTTTAATTTTGAAGTAAACCTTTCTTTATTTCCTTCAATCAGCTCCTATTTAAACTAGAAAGCTGGGATTGGTGTTGCTGGAAAGAGGATAAAGTTTTCAAAATTTTCATTTATTCTTTTAATCATCTTTAGCTATTCATAAATGAACAAATAAAAATAAATAAATCAATAAATTAACGAAAAATTTTCCATTTTTTTTGGAATTTAGAAACCTCACATGTTCCACTCAATGATACCTCAGCCGCTATTAAAAATAAAGAGCTGAACTTGGTGTCTATAGAAAGACTGGAAAGACAAGTTTGAAATAATCTACTATCCATAATTTTTTGATCATCTTACACATCAATCCTTTATGAGTATATAGCCACAGCAGCACAGGCGTATTTTTTATACCACATTAGAATACTAATCTATCATCAAATACACCTGAATTTGAAGATTTTTGCTCAAAAAGAATTAAAGCATGAATTTATCAAAGGGAAAGATTATAAATAACAGAACTCATCTACCCAGCAGGTAAATGGATAAGTACCTATGTATTTTTGAAAAACAGTTA